>PNEQ01082330.1:0-31720 GCA_003012365.1 Medauroidea extradentata | reverse complement strand
TTCATTATGTTAACTGGTTTTCAAGTTTTGTATGAAGTAAAAATACGCAAATTTTGACTTTGAAGTGCCATTACGGGAAAACTAGATGAGCTAATTTTTTTCCGTTAGAGGTATATGTACTCTCAAGTAATGTGTACAAAACTAGCACTATTTCATACAAATATAAAATTATGTTTTTTCCCCACTTGAACAACCTTAAATTGTGATCATTGCCATGGATAACACATTCACCACAATTTCAATTTATATGACAGACTGTATTCAATAATATGGTCGTTATTAGTCAATGAGATCTTCACTACCAAATTAAATGTAGTATAAAATATTTCTTACAAAATTAGACTACATATTTTATAAGAACGTGTTTACTGAATATTATTGTTTTTGATAATATATAAATATGTATGTTATATCAGTTCATCGCTCTCACATTTGAATGAATAGACCACCTTACAAAATTTATTCCCACGAATTAACTTATGTCCCTAACATTCTTGCTGTCTTTTATTTATGTTTACATGAAAACTATAACGAAGATGATCGAATAACTATATTTACCTGTGCATCAGTGACAGTTGAAAAGTCTTTGTAAGGATTCAACCTTGGATTTCCACTGCTAAAATAAATTAACCAGGTATTAAATGGTTTAGATAATTTTAATGTTTAAAAAACTTAAAATATTTTTGGTGATTATTGTCAAGCGTAGTATTTCTGTACAAACAATTGACACGATATTAAAACTTTCATTAGAAAAACTACAGTTTTTTAATTAATAATAGTTGTATATTTTCAAAATAACAAGCGATTAAATAGACCATTAAAGACAATTCCTATAAATAAAACAACTTTTTATTGTTTTCCGTCTTAACATTTTTATGATTTCTTAGTTTAAAAGTAAACAAATAAGATACTAATTATATTACACTATCAGTGCGCCCGTGGCTTTGCTCGCGTGTGTTATTCATGTCAGACAATAATTGCTTCAATTGAAAAACATCTTTGTACACCAGATAGGTAGTTAAGTCATCAAGTGTTAGAATGACCAAGCTGCAAGTTGTCCACGCAAAAATGAGTCTGAAGTTTCCACTAACAGCGACTTCGCCTGGGCCTTCTTTATATTCACAGAAAAGGTAACGTCGTGGGGTAATTACAGACTCTTCAAAGTAATATGGTAATCGAATGAAATACGTAGTTTAAGTGGTATGAATACTGATTTACCCCGAGCACAACCATCGGTGATGGTGCCCTCAAAAAGTATTTGTTTTTCAAATCCTTCACTTGAAGTTAAGTGCCATTAGGAAGTTTTGGCGAGATAACGATTCACAGAAATATAAACGTATTTGGTGCCTAAACCGTGAGATTAGTGAGATGGCATATGTGGACTGATGCTGTCGAGGAACGTCAGTGGACAAAGTATTGCATAATCCATTATTACCACTTTTGAACGATTTTAATGTAAATTGCACTAAATTTCACTTACCTTGCAGTTTTTGTGTGTCAGAATTGCACGTTTGCAAAGCCTTTTAAGAAATTTGAGCCCAGAACCTCCCGAACAATAGACCGAAGCTACAAACCGCTGCACCACATTACGTCGAAATTATTCATGAAAACTAATTTTAAAAATAATTAAATATTAATTTCCTAGCCTCATAGAGGTTGTACAACACGTCTTCATTGAACTGTAGGATAAAACTCCCGTATAATTTATTTCTCGCTGGTTGTACGTGCTTTTTGAAACGTTTACCTTAAAAGTTTAAAAACTAAGTTTTCTTGTTAATAATTAAGTTATCTAATAATACAGAAAAATTGCATAACTTTTTGAAGTACTTACGTAAGCATCATTCTGACGCCGACAACACCACAACATCTCTTCTGGTTAGATAAATATCATTGGCTGATAGAAAACAAATTTTATCCCTTTTCACCTCTTCAGGTGTCGAATTTCGAAAAATCTTAACTTCACATCTTAAATAG
The DNA here is from genome assembly GCA_003012365.1 of Medauroidea extradentata. Classification (NCBI taxonomy): domain Eukaryota; kingdom Metazoa; phylum Arthropoda; class Insecta; order Phasmatodea; family Phasmatidae; genus Medauroidea; species Medauroidea extradentata. The sequence goes on along the minus strand of PNEQ01082330.1, from coordinate 29,746 downwards.
TTGTGTATCAACGTGAAGTGAAAACCATGACGATAGCCCTTTCTGTCGAAGCCAACTCGATCATTCATTAAATAAAAGTAATGCGAGTTCGAATTTTGAAAATTCTTAAGACCTTTTTGCAGCTACGTGCCTAATCATAACCTTCAGGAAAAATAAACTGAATGTCTCGACGGGTTCTATACATCGCGAAATTATCTAAAACACATTCCAGGTCTTTTCACCTCCTAAGAGACTGAATTTCGATGAACGCTTGAATCGTATTTTAGACTACATTACTGGTGTCTCTTGGACGCGATAAACACGACAATAGACAGTTCAGTTTAATTATCGACGATTAATTGAAAGCACATTTAATCAATTTTCACCTCTTTTCACTTCCTTAGGTGGCGAATTTAGAAAATTCGTGAAATTACTTTTCAGGTATTTGAGTAAGCATCAATCTCAAAAAACAAAAATCACGTCGATGTATAAATAATAAATGGATTATATATATATATATATATATATATATATATATATATATATATATGTGTGTGTGTGTGTATATATATATATATATATATATATATATATATATATATATATATATATAGTGAATCGAATACACCCTTTTTTTACCTCTTTAGGCTGAATAAGGAATATGTATTTAAATGGTATGTTGAATATTTACATAGGCATCAATGTAAAGCAAAGAACTCTTCGATTCCTCTATTGGATCTATAGATACGGAGGAATAATCGAAAAAAAAAAGTTTCACTTATTTTCATCCCCTTAATTACAGAATTTAAAAACTCCTTAAAATTATGTGTCATTTGTAAACGTATTCAATTGAAGTAAATATCACGACAACGGCCGATTGTGTTCCAGCTATATAGACTATTTATAAAAAAAATCATATTTTCCCCGTTTTACTGCTTGGGGGTCGAATTAAAAAAAAACTCCTTTTTGGGCTTTTACGTAAGCATAATTTTGAAGTGAAAACCAACTCTTTATCCGTAAGAATTCGATAGTAATCGATAATTAATCGGAAACATGTTTCAGGTCTGTTAACCTCCTTAAATGTTGAATTTCGAAAAATGCCTTAGTGCTTGCGTACGACCTGAGGGGAAGGCACATGAAAAATTTCACGATTCTAGGTCTAGTGGTTTGGGCTGCAGTTCGATATGTCTATCAGTCAAGTCAGTGTTCTATTTTTTTCATAGAGATTACAAACAAATTTAATTATATTGATAAATTCATATAGTCATGCAATAATTTGCAGTTTTTTTCTCAGAATATGTAATTTTACTTGCAATCCAGAAACATCGACCTTTGATAGCAGATTTATAACTGTGCTAGACGTAAACAATATATTAGTTTAAGCTACGAGAATGAATAAATCTAGTAGAAAACACATTCAGAAGAAAATAATACATTTAGAAGTACCGTCCACTGCCTGAAGCAACGACTGTACATTATATATTACTGAATTTTTCAGATTATAACACAACTGGAAAACACTCTTTTTTCGGTATTCATGTATTTTAGAATTCACGATGGTTTTTCTTATCCCTGCAATATTTCAATTGCGGCAAAGATTCATCTACATTGAAAACGAAGAGGAAAGAAAGCGAATAATAAGCAGCAAGAAAAATCTCCCATACCATCTCAGTTGATAAATGAGCTTCGTATTTAAAACAGCTCCGAGGAATGAAATTTAAGTTCCATTCCAAAATTTTCGTAACAAGACGAGTTTGGAGAGTTTAATTTAATCACACGTATTCATTTCAATAGAAATATTATACAATGAAGAAGTAAGGTTTCTGGTTTCAGAAAATGATGCAGTGAATTTCGATTTACATTGTGAAGTTGAAATGAAAGGTAATAGAATTAGTAAAATGCAAGAAGTAACGTATACTTTAAATGTATCGTATTACAATGACTCTCCGTCGTGTTAAAACTGAAAACATTCCACGTTTTCATTTGCAAATATTTATAAAAAAAATATACTTTTGTTCTCAATGTAAAATGAATGAATAAACTACAGTGTGGCGTTACTATATCATGAAGGTTTATTTGTGCTGTAACTTGACAGTTTATCTATATGTGCAGTGAAAGAATCGTTGTCATTTCAATAACTCAAAGTATATTGTTAATTTAAAAATTATTCTTTAATGAGTAATGTAATGCAATTTCTTTTGAAAAATTTTTAAATATCAAACTTTTGAAACGAAAAATTATTGTTCACCTTTTAAGATGTTGAGATTTACAGTTTCTTATAATACTTATCGGTGGATTGTTGACGAAAGCATAGCCAAATGAATTTTAATGTGAAATAGTTTGGTTAGAAAGGATTTCCTTGTTTAACCAAAAATATGTTACATATTCATTTTCAAATATGTAATCAATACCGACTACTGATTGTGAACGAGTCAGAGTCAATTCATGTTTTAAGTTTCTTTCTGCTCATTTTTAGTAGCGATTATTTTACTAACGTAGAAGAGATACGGCGTTGCAAACATATTAATGTAGCACATTTTTCTTTGTCAGCCGTGTTCTTAAACTGACGATTTCAGCGAACTTAAATAAATTAAGTTGTTTGGCATACGAATGTTCGCTAAGGATATTATTCCCGCTGTGCTTTTTGACGTTTATATTTACAAAACTTATTGAATCAAACATCTATACATACATGTTCTTATCATCCTACTGTATTTACCTACCCATCACTGGTTCTGTATATTCTTGTCACTAGTAGTCACGTACAAATACTTCAATCACTTCGAATCTTTTATCATTTTGATACGAAATGTTTTGTCGTTTTAATATTTGCCCGTAATAGAAGCTGATGAGTTTGATGCAACCAGTCATTAGTTTAAAGGTATATCGATATATTTTTGTTTTTCGAGTGACAAATTTATGGACTTAATGACGTCAATGTTTATACATATAACTACTACAATATTTCACTTGGAAAATTCAATGCTCAATCATTCATTTAGTTTTATAACAGTGGAAATTCGTTCCAGAGATATATTACACGTATTACATAATTTATCAAATTAAAATACAGAAATTTAATATTACTTATAAATACAAAATATATTCTTACTTTCAAAATTTCAAAAAAGTCCATAAACCCAAACAGAAACAGTAAATGATATTTATGAGTAACGTTATGCAGAATGTAATTCATATCTAATTTTGAAACCATGGGCACCAGAGCAATCTTGTAGCTCTCCATGAAGGAAATTACTGCGCCGCAGTTTTCCAACAGGGAAATTGAAATTACACCAGGCTTAATTAGGACCTCATTATCTTGAATTATATATTCGCCAGCCAAACTAACGTAAGTGAAATGTGTGCATGCGGCAGTAAGGTACAATAACTACACTCATCAACCACAGCATGGAAAAGATTTTTTAAATACGGCTAGACACATATAATTAATTTGATCTGTCTTATGTTACATATTTCCATGCCAACATTTGACATAACCTGAGGAATGAGATTATACTAAGCACATGTGTCAATTGTGGCTTTCAACCACATTTGCATATACTTCCTACTTTAAAAGTATTAAAAGTAAATATGTTATAATTTTTTTGGTTCTAAATGCTTTAAAAAACCGCTACCTCAACTTATGCCAATTGAATAATACTTTATTACGAACTAAGTTTTTAACCGCCTCATAAAAGGAAGAGGGAAAACAGCAAATTTTGTTAGACAAAAATATTAAATTGTAAACAACAGTTAGAATGCATTTTAATCCACGTGGTACACTAGCACCGTAACGTCTATAACAATCTGAAAATTAGGATGGAAGTAAATGCATTACTTTTTGTGTAAGTTTGAAAGAACCAACATATTTGAAAGTGACGCATATTTATTTTGCATCATCCTGTTGTTACATTATTAAAATTATATATTTAATAAGTGCATGTTTAGAGCAATGGGTCGATAACCACTACAACTATCAGCGTTGATATTTATTCAAGGAAAATTTGGTTTAGAGCGGACATTTGAGAAAACAAGCTGCAATTTTCTGGAGATGTTCACAAGACCTTTCTATACAACATATTAAAAGTTCCAAAGTTTCCCAGTTGGGGAAAACCGTCATATTGAAAAAACTATTGCTACCGTGCATATGCTAAAATATGACTGAAGCACGTGATCTAATGGGCCGATTCCATTCGTTTGAAGACTAAAGTAATTATTGTATACGGAAAAATTAACAAACCAGATAAGTTACCATAGTTTGTATAGTGGTCAGTTCTTCATTAATACAAATAGAAAAAAATCGATGGATCAGCCACTTTATGCTTGGCCGACGAGAATGACAATCCGTTGTATAGTATTATTCTGCGATTAGGTGGTTTCTATCTACTTGTGTCATATATGGGAGGAGTAGTAGCTGTGGTGAGTGGCAGTGGTTAGACGGTCTGTGAGATAATTTATGCCAAGAATATAGTGGTTCATGTGATGACTGGCACGCCTATTCCCGAACTATCCGTGCACATTTTTTAACTCAAGTTTTCTTGACAGTTCAATTTTTCGGTGATTTTGACACAAATTCTGAACTCAATAATTGACCAAAGGCGGCATATGCAGAGTTTCTTCAAGGTAAAGAGTCGCTTGAAACTATACTGAAATTTAAATTCTTCAACGATGCTTAATCTGTTCGATAGTAAATTAAAGATAGGGAATGATTCCGGTCGCACTACGAAGCTATGGGAGAAATACTTCAGAATGGGGAACATATGAGTCTTTTTATCAGAGCTGAGCATTCATGTGATTGGAACCTTCATCTGTAGAGAAAGCAGTTCATGATTCCCTTCCTTCAATCTGGTGGCCACTTAAATTGTGCCAAATTTGTTCACATTTAACTACAGAAAATGTTGTAACTATACGAAGACATTAAGTTGTCATAATTCAAAAAGGTTGTAACTCAAGGCTATTTAACCATTCGAAGATAGAAGAAATATTGGTCCGGTATACAGGCAGATATAACCATTAAACAGGTGTTAATGCGCACTACGCAGACCACTGGAGGTTAGGCACATGGGAGATACATAACCGAATGCTGGGTAACTGTGAAGTCTGCGACATCACAGATCATTGATGCCGTCGAAAGTTTTAGTGGGGTATTTTCAGAGTCATCGGAACAACATGTCGAACTTCGAGACTTTCAAAATTGGAAAATGTTTTTGTTACTTTTAGAAATTAATTTTAAACACAAAATATTTAATGATGGGTTTTTATATGCTTCAAGCCGTAGACCGTGACGTGTAGTTTTGATGTGATGTTTTCCATTTCATTATGTTAACTGGTTATCAAGTTCTGTATGAAATAAAAATATGCAAATTTTGACTTTGAAGTGCAATTACGTTAGAGGTAAATTTACTCTTAAGTAATGTCTGCAAAACTAACACTATTTCATACAAATATACAATTATGATTTTTCCCCACTTGGACGCCCTTAAGTTACAATAGAAGGAAAATTATATCATAAGTCTGATCGTTTATGATATTTTCCTTGTTTCAGATTCAAGATTTTAGGGGTGTGAAATTGATTGAAACAGAATGGGGCTGGACACTAAAGAAGTGGTGACTTTGTAATTATTGCAATCAAGAAACCGCCAGCACGAGATGAGCACCCGGAGTGTAATGCCAGTGTTGGTGTTTATGAGTGAAGTTTTTCTAGAATAAATTAACATCGATTTCACAAAGCTGATGGCTCACTTTCGTAATATCCTCTGGTAATCGCCCTGAAAGCAATGACCCTGTATCGGAAGTTTGTGGAATCACTGTCCTCATACTGTACCAGCCAAAAGTGTTCACTAGCAGTTTTGTTGTATCTTATTTATAAAATTTAAAATAATTTACTTTTAAGAACTGGAAGCAATAGTCTGTACAGTAAATAAGAAACTTACTGTATTACCTTACTGTCAAATACAGTTACGCCAATGCCTTAATCCAAATAGTCAAAAAAAATTTCGCTGCATGAAACCCCATTTGTCTACACGATTTCCCTGGTTAAAAGATTGTCTCGTTTTATTTATTTTTTTTAAGACTCGAATGATTGTAGGTATGAGTAAATAATCTTAATGCCAAGTTCATATACGTCGATGTCGCATTCTTAACGACTTTATTAAGGTCATTGAAGTCATTTGTTTAAAATTTGCAAATACTGATCTCGAGTTGATAGATTTCCGGCTAAATATTCACATTTTACAACAAAAAAAATTTACACAAAATATCACAAACTTAAAAAAATTTACTCGAAAAAATGTTTTAAAGCAAATAATAATTACGTTATTTTGTAATACAATCAATTTATTAGGATAGTAATATTGTTAAAATATTTATATTTCTTGATTTTTAAGGAGTTCCAGTGTCTACCTTCCACATTCGTGCTGTTTGTCGTTAAGAAGTTCCGTTGTGCCTTCGCAGTCCAAGTATGACCAGATCGTCCTTGACCATAGTTAGGTAACTACCTAGTCTTGGATTGTCATATACCTACCAATATCTCAATCACTATACATTCCTACATTTCCTAGTCGATTTTAAGGAGTTTCCTTGTGTATCTTCGAACTCCAAAGTCCAGTACCAACGAAATCAAAACGGGACACCCTTGAAAATATCCCCTTTCCAACAAAAAGAGAACTTTCCAAAATTGTTTAGAAATGACGGCGTTCTGAGGTAACAAACATTAAAAAGTACAACAGAATTGATAACTTCCTCCTTTTATGAAGTCTGTTAAAAACATACTGGATAAAATGATGTGTTGAGAGTGATATTGCTTCGTGTCAGATATCCATGGAACGTTAACTGTGTGTTGTTAACCTACGTATTCCTGAGCACTGGCCAGTACCTGCTTCAAAACACTTCACTCTCTTTTTACAGTCAAAAGCTGACGGGGTCGACAAGTAGTTGTACTTGATGTACTTCCATTTGGACACACAGTAAACTTCGCACCTCTCACCGTTTATGACCTTTCCAACGTAACTACTGTCCACTGTAATATATTGTTATCCCCATCTTGTGTATGTGAAAAAATTTTTGAAGTGAATATATGTTTCGTTAAACTACGAATTACTAGGAAACAAAACTATCAAAAGTGGTAATTCGATAATTATTTTTTTCGCAGAAACATATATTTTCATGAATGGCCAAGCCATTGAATGCTACAAAAATGTTGTAATGCACATTTTTGCATCAAATCACAACATTTAAAAGTTGACATTTTTTTAAAAAACAATTCATTCAAAAATAAAAATAATAATAAATGGCATACAAACTACACGTGTGTTATCCATTAACAGCCGGACTGTTGTGTTTATTTAATGTAACTTGATGTAAGAAACCGATTTGTCTGCAAGTTTTGTTAACTAAATTTGAGGCATTATTTAAATGAGTTAGTGAGTTGTGAACATTATTGCTAACCTAAAATTTTCATCGAAAATGCCTGAAAATTTATTTCTAACTACTCTAATACCAGTGATGATTCAGATGTACTTATAAAATATTCATTAAACAATTTTCCTTGTTGGTTTTAAGGTTGGAAGAATCAACCGTTTATTCCTATATCCATACTATACATTACACTTTAATATTTCCCACTTACGATACTCGTTGCATATTAGAAGTATCTTCTAACGTCACATTTAGTAAAACGTTTTATTTAAGACAATACCTATGTAGCATACTCGTACAAATTGCAGTGTATAAAATTATGTCAATTACACATTTCATTATTATTTTTAGTATGCAATTGATTATGTATTGTTATTACTAACTTTATAATTAATTTTTCTTGTGAAATAACATTCGTTTCGTGTCTGTCACAACAGTGTCATTGGTCTAACATTTTATTTCTCTATAAAAATATAAAAACTTTTGTAATAATGAATGTTTAAAATATTTAGTTTTATCTTATCATGGTAACTACTTTACACATAGAAGATTTGATCATAAAAATTTATAGAAACTCTCGGTTTATTTTAACTATTTTGTGAATATTACCTAAGTTCGCACACCTGTTTGTTTTTTTATTTCACTTGTCAATGGCGGGTTTTATTACATTCTCGATTTGTAATTAAATTTATTTACTGACAAGTAGCTACTGGCTCTCTCGTATTCACATACTGCAATAAAATAAGTTAAACTACCATAGTTCTCAACCCTACTTTTTCACTGATTTTGCAAAACTGATACATTGCTTATCGCCCCGCATCGTCGGCTGTCTTCGGTGGCGTTCGGGTTTTTGATTTACGTGTTGAGTATGCTTAGACAATCACATGAAAACTTTATTTGCAGTGTCCGTTGGTTGGCAATATTTTAGTATGTTTTGTCCAGCTTAATGTAATTTTATTTGTTCTTGTATGAGCCTGCTTTTGTAATTCTGAAGCTTTCCGTTTTTCGTCAGCACCATTTAAGATATTTGTAAAGTGACTGCACCTATCATCCCGAGTTAAAACTGTTATCGACTCAACCTTGCAGGCCATAGCCTTGACAATAAAGAGGCACTTATCCAAGTAAGTTAGAAATGTATTTTAAACTCATACTAAGTAGAACAGCTGTACAAAAAAACGCAACCTTACGTATGCAATTTTTTCCGTGTCTAGTCACTAGAATGTTAGCTAAACAAGGCCTATTTGTAAGCGAATCCAACAAGTGCCTTATTTAGTATCGCATTTCAGATTCTTCTCAAGTCCTTATCGACAAAAACAAAATTTTACGTCACTAGTTGCATGCCAAATGCCAGCTTGGAAATGTCCAACAGTGTCGTGTGAGCAGGGGAAATGAGCTTATTTACAAAGTCACTCTTGTCGGCCGAACTCAGAGTTGATTTTAAGGATAATACCAACGATCAAATTTGTGCCAGCGCATTGCAACAGCACAGCAGAATGACGTATTTTTGTGGAACATTACATCCTGAGATGGAATTACTGTTTATTTGTATTGACGGGTTGTTTACAAACACGTTAAAATGTTTTACTATCGCGCTCTAGTAAAATACATTATTTTGCTATGAACTCATAAATCCATGACTGACTAATACTGATGGCACAGCCAGTCAAATATTATTTCATAATAATGAATTAACATTCACTTTTCAGTCATCAGAAAACGCGTATGTAAGAATTGGTGGCTAATCTTGAAGAAATTCGTATAGTCTTAAAGCCGTGTGAAATTTATTTAAATATTATATAAATATTATGATAATTTACAAACGGAAAATTCAACACACTGGGTGAGACAGCACATTAAGGGGGCGTGGTACATAATTAAACTCTAAAAGCATTAATCTATTACTGTAGGTTTCTTGAAGCCAATTTGCGAAAACTAAACGAAAGCAATGATAGACAATAAATTTAGCCAACGTTTTAAACAAAATTGTTTCTAGTGTTACGGACTTCTGAGAGGCACATTGGAACCTCGTGCACTTAACTGCGGCGCAAGAGATCACGCGTATCTAATTAGTAATTCTGGATAAATATTTACTCATAAAGTTGGCAAATACCATTATCTAGGATTTTCATTGAGTATTTTATCAGTATTGGCTTCGAAAAAAGCGTAGAAATCAATTGATGTTTTCAGCGTTAATTTATCTACCACACACTCTTAAAGGTATGAGAGTATGTAAAATAATACTACCGTCAGACTAGTACATCAGTCCATTATATATGTGTGTGTCTATATATATGTATGTGTCTGTGTATGTATATATATATATATATATATATATATATATATATTTATTTATTTATTTATTTATTTATTTATTTATTTACAGCTAACGTGCATACATCCTTAGGTAATGCACCAGAGATTTGAACCCCAAACTGGACCCCGTAGTCTGATGATATTTTAGCTGTTCTCGTTTCAAGTTTTGCCAGGAATCAGAATAAAATTATGTATGGTGCAATATTGTTCTGATTACAGTAAGTATTTATTATTTTTGGATAAAAGCCGAATTACGGTTGAAATGATAACTATATTAAACAGCTAAGCTGCGTCTTGCAAAGCATTAGGCAACACCACGTGTGATTTCCAAATACATATGCTTGTGGTAGAAACGCCAATGGCAGAGAATACTTAACAACACAACAGTGCTGTCATAATTAAAATATTAGAGTAAACACATTGAGACCCAACCCTTGATAATCTTCTTATCTACAAGACTGGTGTGTAAATATCTTGACAATTCATGGGCGATTCAAATAAATTGGAAGCAGCCTGAAGACAATGAACTTCATTGTTCTTCAAGAGTGGTTAGTAATTTCGTGTTAACGTGGCCGTAAAGTATTCCGAGAAATATTTAATAAGCTTCAAACTAACTTAATTAAGACCTTAAAGTATGATTTAAAACATTAACGAGATGTTTATGTAGCCATAATTTGACGGCTATGGACAAATATGGTAATTCATTGTCTCGTTAAAATACCGTGCACACCAACACGTACGAAAATATGTTCTCATTAAGTCAATCAATCATTCACGCTTGTAAATGTGTCAGGAGCCCTAATAAAGGCCAGATAAACGCAGTACAAAACAGACAGTACGTTGTTGATATTTGAGTTTTGTAGATTCGTGTTGGTTCTCTCCACACACGGTTTCTTCAGTCTCCCCAAATGATTTAGTAACGTGGATCGAGGAACATGCGAATCGTTATATAATGCAGATACCAATGGTATTTAAGTTGGTAGATAAAAGACATTTTTATAAGCACTTAATATCAAAGTCTTCAGCGCTGGTTAGGGGTGACATGGTGTGAGTATGGAATAGCGCCAGAATAAGAGGCGGGTGAAACGGGAGATCTCCGAGAAAACCCACCGACCAGCGACAGCGTCCGTCACGATTCCCACATGCGAGAAATTCGGGACCTAACCCGCTGAGAACCGAGCCCGGATCGCCGAAGTGGGAGACACGAGTTCCATTATAGTGTTCAAATTAATCACTCTTAGAATGCTACATCGTCGATTCCACTCAGGTACTCCATGTTTCAGTCTATATTAAAATTCACGTCGTAAATAGCTCTCTTTGTAGCGACTATAAAAGTTTAGTTAAAGAGCAAATGGTTTGGGTTAAGTACAATGATTTGGGGCTGAATGGACGCCGTTAAAACTGGTTATGTCTGCAAAGGTTTTCTTTATAAGTGTCAAAAAGTTGACACAAGTACTATTTTTTGTTCTACTTGCCATTCAGAAAGTGGAGAATCCCGGCTCAAGCATGGAATCGTATTGACCCTTCACCTCACCCCAAACTCATCGGCACTTAAGATCTCGTTGTTAAAGGGCCGTAAAACCCTCTCACCTCTCAATGCCAGCTGAACTTGCGAAACTCACGGGGCGAACTGTACTGACGGATGTATAGTCTCGGTTTATTTACGAAGATTAATTTCAAAAGGGCAGCCCAGATTACAAACAATCTCCACCGTAGCTGTCTGTCACGCGGTCGTGTTGTCATGCGTACAAAACTTATTCTAAAATTAAGTTTATAATGCTGCATAACTTATGTTACTCCTGCAGCTAGCAACAGCAGTGAAATAGCATCTGCAGTTTTTGCAATAACTAGAGCACGAAATTCGTATTAATAAATTGTATGTAAATCCTAACGTAACTCTTAGAAAATAGTTTGGTACTACTTCAGCCAATCCCTGTGAGCAATAATGCTTGCATTCCACTGCCGGATTTTGAACATTTTCCCTCAGTTTGGATAGCCAAAGCTCTGACTTCTTTAGCACAAAATGTTTTTAATTGCGTTCCGCTCTCTGAATAAACGAAGTCAAGTCTTGTATTTCAATTATATTCAACGGAGAACTGGCGAATTCTGGCAACACAATAAAATTATTAAATACTATTTTACTTAAGAAACTAGAAAAGCACTTTATTTAACATAGCTCAGTCGTCATCAAAACGTAACATAAAACATACAAATGAGTTTTTAAATGCTTGCTCCGTGGACCACAATGGGGATTAAATAAGATACGAAACATCTTTTCTTTAGGAAATTTGTGTAATGTTTCCAAGCGTGCCGCATTTCCTTTAGGTAAATACCCCGCCCATCACCTTTACAAACAGATCTCGGCACTTCGTCTCGCCCACTAAGTTGTGCTCTCTTATTTCTTAATTCATGCTGCCGAGTGTTCAAAGCTGCCTTGCAAAACCAAGTCATTAAAGAAGACTATGTGCTTGGCGTAATAAGAGTTGTATAGTGCTTCGCACTTAGAGACAATGATGCGCATTGTAAGTGAGCAAATTTCAGCCTTAAGAGACAGCGTGCTTCCAGGCTCATTTTAGTCCAACAGCACGCAAATTAGATCTGCAACTGTATGATATTATTGCAAATGTCAAAACCATAGAGTTGAACTTTAGTTTTTTAATGTACTTTCCACTTTCACCTACAGGAGAAAGAGCGACGAAACCATAAAATATACCGTAATATGGGGCGAGTTTGGACACGTGGGGTGGCTTTGGGAGACATCAAAAATATATTTGTCGCATATATGGTAGCCCTGAGTAAAAATATTAACTTGGCATACATTTCAAATTATATTTTTTCACAGAAATGTAATTAATTTGACATAAATTGCCAGTAAAAACTGTGAAACGTGTCGGAAAGCCACACTCGTTTACGGTACCATTTTCTGCCGTGTTCATTATTTTTAATTTCTTTAATGACATACGAATGGCCAATAAAGAGGCGTCTATAGATAAAAGCTTATTATCTTTCGTGGAAAAATGAAATATTCCTAGAACAATTATTTACTGATGTGTGGGTACACGTGCTAACACTGTTTTTACAGAAAACGTCTTGCTACCGTACCGCCAAGTCCTGTTAGTAAGCGGTTTTGCTGCAGTTGTGTGTGCCTGCCGTGAAAATAATCAACGAATGTGTCCTGATGTCACAAGAATATGCTATTGAAGAATTCCTATCTTGTATAGCTCGCGGCTAAGTGAAAAACTAGTTTTTACAACATGTAGCCCACGGCACTCCGCTGGTCTGGCAGGCCACTCATATTTGCCTATGGTTGTCGCGTCACTCGGTTTATCCCGAAACAAATACACGTCACGCCACTGGTTTTATGGCTTCTCAAAACAGTACAGTTGTCTTGTCGTGCGAAAAGATTATTGGTTTAGATACGTTAAATGTTTACCTTCCGTGTGTTATTTGTGGAGAGGCAAAAACTGAATAGGCTTTTTCCAACTAGTACGTTTGGTACTCAATTCCTTCAGGTACTTCACCAGTATATGTTACTCCAGTAAAAAATTATCTAATCGGATGATGAACCTTTTTACAGAATCTTTTCGTGTAGTATGCTTCACAGATATCCAGCTAAATAATCAGTATTTACCAAAACATGGAGATTATATTATAACATAGTGCATTATCAAAAAAATCAAGAAAAACACTCTGTTTACGCCTACTTAAATTCCGCTTTACGTCCATTAAACATAAAGGTTTTAATTTACTTTACTAATTGCCTGTTGAACCTTTTCCAGCATACACAATATGTCACGGGAGATTAAATTTTGACAGACTGTTTCCGCTGTAAAACAAGCATATTACCTGAATGCGTTTCCCTTTCTTTCAGTTTCCCCTCCTCCTCCTCCTCCTCGAGAACCAAATAAAAACAAATGACCGGCGTGAATATAAAGAGGGATGCCGTAATAGGGTCGGACAGAAGGCCCGTTTCCTCGTCTTGGAGGAGATGATCCGTTGTAGGTCCGATCACGAAGCCTCGCACGTCGGGAAGTGTGGAGGCGCGGGTAGTCGATGGTTGGTTTATACTTTGACCCCGGGCATAATGACCAGCGCGCCTGTTGGGATGCGCGTTTATCTAGCTCGTCGGCGCGCTCGCACACCTTGCGATCAATATTGGCCGGCCACGAGCACCACCGCGCCGCCGCGGTAATACTTCCTTCCATCTAGTGTGCACCATACACATCTGCAATCCTACCAACAATTATGCTAAGTTAAGAAACACAAGAGGTCCGATAATCATTTTAGAAGGCATGGAGAGTCCCACGCAAGTAAATCATCTCAACAAGGCAATACACATTATGTTATCGACTACAGTTAATTTCCCATGCCAGGTGTAACGAGTGTTTGTTGCTCGGAAGGCAAAGAAAGAGACATTACCACTCGAGGTCTGACAACTCTTGCATGAACCAATATTTTTAATACGAGTATTCCTGCAACCAATTCTTGAGATCGAGGAGCATGACGAGGAAAGAGGACAAGAAGAGGACGAGAGCAGTAACTTCACTTCTGATGGAGAAGATTGGGTTTATTTCTAACTGAACAACTTGTTTTATTGAGAGGAAAAAAAACCAATCACATGCATTTCATGTTTACATTTATTTTTATAGTTTATTAATTTTATTCATATTATGAACGTATAACATCAAAATTATTTGTATATAATACAAAAATTACGTTTTAGAGTAAGCAAAGCTGAAAAATACAAATTCAAATACATTAATTTTCCCGCTAGGTTTTGTTTCTGTACCGCCGTACGCAGTCTTTCCCCGTCCGGCGGACACCCTCTGGACCACGGCCATACAACAGCGACTCCGCGAGCAAACTTGGCCTATTTGGCTGTCCGGAAACCTCTAGAGAAGAAATCTTTCTCGCTCTCATGATGTCCGAAAATTTGAAAGTAACTACCCTAAGCATCTTGTAGAATTTTTACACAATGTCACGCCACCCCCAGTCCGAAATCGAACCTCGGGTGAGTTGGGGGGATGAGAAGGAAAAGTGGTAGCCTTACCTGGTCTAGGGGAGGAGAAGTAGATACGCTGCCGCCACCTACCTATTAAAGCAGCTGGTAGGAACTGTGATTAAGGCTTAAAATTTGGAGTTATAGGGTTGCGAAATCTTGCAGAGTGGCCTAGGCTAAGAGTCGGCGAGAAGGGTTCGTTTAGGGGTTTGTACCCGTATAGCTGGGTTAAGGGCAACGCTAGACAATATCAATAAAAAACTCTACTATGGACGGAGTTATGTAACAACAGACCAACCAACAAAAATATGTTTCCAATATATTGACCATTAAAGTTGATTTTGTAAAGTATGCAAACAACAACGTAAGCCCATGGATAACAACAAAATTCAGGTTCAGTGTTCTCGATATTTTGGTGTTATATCAGTCCGTTGAAAACAGATGGAGCCAAAATATCACTTGCATTGGCACTGTTAGTTGGTCTGTTGTTGCATAATTCCGTCCCTATGTAAGTCTTAATTCATCTGAACTCAACTCAAAATTAATTAAATGAATTAAATAAATTAAATTCAACGCCTAATAATTATGTAAAATAATGAAATATTCAATATTATCTCTGTTTATAATCAGACTAAGCATACAAATTATTATTCTTCCTTCTGTGGCATGGCTGGAGCAAGAATTCCCTCTCAACTTCTTGGTCTGTACTACATTTCACTACAACAGTACATTAGAGGGGTATTCCAGACACCATTTCACCGCAGGAGTGATCAACGATATTTGAAACTTTATGTCACAGTAGCGACAGAAAACTACTCTTACTACCTTAAAGGTTCTCTTTGGTACCAGCTAAACCTTCACTTTAAAGATATTCATAACTAAGTTTTTACTCAAACAAGAAAGACAACGGATCATTCATAAAATAAATATTATGAATCAATTCAATTTAAATGTATTTTAGTCAATCAACAACAATAATATTAATGTTTCTCAATTCAAAATACTTTAGATATCAAAAGAACAACATAACGATTAACCAACTGACGTAATTATTAACAAAAAATTAACACATCAAAGGCGACCTAGTGAAGTAACGTGACTAGACGAACACGGCTCCTGTTTAACAACTTAAGTTTAAGTTAAGTTAATTAATAGGTTATTAAATAACATCGTTCTTGTAAACACACATTTCACCTTCTATTTACACTCTAACGTTCCAAAATCCTCTATTCTCTACTGGTCGGCGGGTTGTCTCGGGGATCTCCCGTTTCCCCCGCCCTATCATTCCGGCGTCGCTCCATACTCACCTCACGTCACCCCTCACCTGCGCTGAAGACCTCGATGTTAAGCGCTGACCGAAATCTCTCACTCACTCCCTCTATTCTCTAGCTTTGATCGATGAATACTCTTAGGTTATTTTACTTTCGGAGTAACATTATGGAACACAACCCATATGACTGTTTGGCGCTACTGGTAAACTGGTGATGTTTTAACATTATGGTAAATTGAACTACGAGTAACATATTCGTGTCCGAGCTACTACAGGCACTACTAGTATGACTGTAATATGCAATGATGAATCAACAACATTGTACCAATGCCGCTTTCAATCGTAAGCATTTGTAGATATGCCTTCTAGTACGGGTCCATACCTGTATTTGTAAGATTGTGCTCTGTAACATAGGCGTAGCGTGAGTTTTTTTTTTTTTTTGCAGTACATCGATCAGGGTCGCAGTCCACACAAAACTAAATATTTTTATAGTTGCAACATCCAAACTTTGGTTTCGTAGTTTTCTTTTAATTGGGCTTTACGTCTAGTCAGTATCTAAGTCACTTGAAGCGGATGGTTACATACAACTTGACACAACGATGGAAACTGGGAGAGGAATCAGCCATGACCTACAATGAGGAACCATAACAGCATTCACTTCTGAAAACCAAGGAAAATTGATATCAGAATGCCCGTAGCAGGTAGGCGAAACCTGATCTTACTAAATGCGGGTCCAGCGTGTTACCTTTAACGCTCGGTGGTTAAATAGGTAAAATTATTATTAATCATTTTTAGTTTGGTGGCAAGTGCGACCATGTGTTCTATGCACTTTTGCCAGAGGCTGTGCCTACGTTCTAGACCTCTTCCAAATAACGGATAGCAGTATTTGTGAGTCATGCGACGTCCCTTTATCACTCTCCCCTTCTGTGCATCGTGCAGAAAGAAACTGTCGCAGAGTGTTGGGTGGAGGGTAGGGAAGAGGGAGATGCTCTTTGTCTCAGCCCTCTCCTCCTAACAGCGGCAGTGACCGATTAATGGTTAGTTATATCTTACCCTTGGCAGGCTGTATAAAACCTCTGTTCTAAAGAGGAGTTTCATTCACGGAGTTCAAGGATTGAATCGTAAGAATGGTGCCTATAAAATTAAAAATACTATATATATATATATATATATATATATATATATATATACACACACACTTGCTTTTACGTATGTCAAATCACAGCCTACAACATTGTCATACACTGTGAACTTTTTCGGTTTGGTATGTCAGTTGGTTTTAGTGGCGTATATAAAAACCGTATAGTGCAATTTTTAACGTTTACGACTCATTACGCAAGAACTATGAGAGATACACAAATTTCCTAAGAGGAAGGTTTAATCACAATTTATGTCTAAAATAATAAAAATAACATCTGGTACAAACATGAAAATAAAAAAAGACGTTTTGAAAATTGAGGTGAACCGCGCCCTTAAAGCAAATAAAGCAATAAGATCAATTTGACAGCTCATCAGTGTTTATCACTGAAACGAGGCTGTCTCGACAACAGACACTTATTGACCCCTTGTTCATATGAACATATGGATATGAATTTGAAGACCAGTGCAATCAGGTCCTAGAATATTGCCCTTTTCTCCAGACCCAACATGTATAGGGACCTCTGTTGTTTGTGAAAGATGTGTACATCAGTTTGCTCCAGTGCCTTGTGTGAACATCTGTGGCTTTGCCTCACGGCCAGTGATTGGCTGAATTTAACTCCCACGTGTTTTAACGTTTTGCTGCAAATCACAGACTTGTGTTATTCGCAGTAACCTTATTCTGACTGCAGGGTGAAATGAGAAACGTCTTTGCACAAGGACATTCTGCCAATAACAAAGAAGCTGAACTGCAGAGGTGGAACTAAGGGTTTGAAACAAGTAAGCGCGCAAATATTTTGCGAAAATCCGGAGTCTCTAATTATATAGAAGCTTACCAAAAAGTCAACTTTTTCCACGATAAATTATCATCCTTACTTACGTGCACATCTGCAGTTCTGCTTCGTAGTCAGTGATTAGATGTTTTATGGGAGCTAACAAATAGGGCAATAGTTTCACGTACAGGCGTCAGTCACAAACATAAACAAACCTCTACTGACATGCTGAAGGCACGTTGACTAGTAAACAGTCAAGTTTTCCCGCGATAAGACATCGTCTCTAGTGATGCCCATGTAGGAGTCAATCGCAGTTAACCATTACCATTCACAGTAGACTGTGCACTTTTGAAGCCATTTTCAGTTTTTCATTCATTTTGAGATGTTCTCCCTTCCTTGGGGATACACTCAAGTGCCTCACTCTCTATATTGAAACCTCCCCCAAGATTTAACAAAAATATGACTAGCGGAACGAACAACCTGAAAAGGGTCATTTGAACGGAGTGTTGATTAACGATTTAAATATATTACGGCAATACTGTAAATGCATTTATTATTTCAAATACTATAACAAATCAACAGTTTACTATTGTACACGTCTGGAGAAAATTATAAACTACAATCTAAATATTTAGTTCCAAGAAAACAATGTACCGGTACCGGATTTATAATCAAAGTTACACCATTCATTATTTTGGCAAACCTCTTATTTTAAAATTTTCAGTTTTGCAAAAAGTTACCAGCTGGCGCAGACTAGCCGCACACTATTTTCACGAAGCAATGACGTGAGACAAAGTTCACTTCTAGTAGACGTAAAATGTAACAGTCGTTTCTCTTCCTACCTTGTATGCTGGTTTTGATCACGTACTGTGGTAGAGGCCAACCTCTCAGAAATCTGCTGTTTGACCTGAGGAAGTCTTCCCTTCATGTCGCTCGTTGACCGTTGTTAAGTGGACGCCTTGTGTGGTAGTCTCGTAGTCCCTCGAAGTTACGCGACGTTCATGCAAAAATACCATATAATTTGCACGTAAATTCCGGTTACTGCTATTTCACCGGCATACCAACGCACTCGTTCATTATTGTGGTAACATTTAAAACTATATCGCCTTCACTACCATAATTTTGTGAGACGTATTAACCCCTCCCCCATTCTCTCTCGAGGCAGTACGTCGCGCACCACGGACTCTGCGAAACTCGAGCATACGTCCCGGTCGGCTTCTGTTTCAAGGCTCCGTTGTTTTCCGTATGTTCCTGCCTTCGCAATCAGCTGTTGCCTCGCTACGACGTCACACAACACTCGCAGCGCACCTCTGTTCTTTTGTCAAGTCTAATTCACTTGAGTTGAGGTTTGCCAAATATACCATTTAGAGGTTTGCCGGAATAATTATACGCTACATAATTATAAATAACACTATTATATAATACTGCACATTAAAATTACTTCCATAAAACTAGCATATAAATATTTAAAACTTGCTACGTAATCTAGTAACATTACTAATACCAACTTACGGCAAAATTTACTAAAAATAACCGAGACAAACGGGGAACAAGAAATAAAAAACATTACAAAAATTACCGTTTGTCTCAATTTAGCTAACTTTTACCTCGCCACCACTTTATATTATAAATTGAGCAGAGTACACAATAAAATAATATAACATGTGTGACCTACAATATAATATACATAATACAATATATATGTATATATATAATATAATATAACATAATATGATATAATATAATATAATATAATATAATATTATATTATATTATATAATATATATATATAATAAATATATGTGTGACACTACAATATAAAAAATTTTAATGATTGGATCTTAATGAGTCGATCTTCAAATGGCTCATTTTGCCATAAACAGACAGATTTCACAATGGAAACGACATAATATCACTATGTTTAACATGAACATCGTAGTTATCAATTACCTTTTTGCCTCGTAATTGTTACCTAGGATATTAATTTGCATAAATTGTAACTCTTTTGATATAGGCCTACAAATATAGCATTTGTTTCCGCTTTTAATACATAAACATTTTCCTAAATTTTTAATTTTTTATTTATGTTATAGACATTAAATACTTATACATAATTTGTTACGTTAAAGCTAAATGAGTAAACATAATATTTTCATTACGAAATTTATCTGAAGAACTTATTGGAACATTGCGAACAAACTCTAGCGCTACTTTAATGATAAGTGTTGTAATTTGGATGGTAGGCCGTACATGCACAATATGCTAAATATTTAAATATTATAACGCACACCTGTAATAATTTTGTTAGTTGTTCTTAAATACATTACTAGAAAATGTTACTACACAGCTTATTTTTGTTCAAATAATTCTATAAATTGTTTAATATTATTTATTCCTGAAGAATATTTGATTTAAGCCAAAACAACTTCAGTCCAGTAGCAGTTAGGAATTTACTATATAGCAGCGTATTTTACTCATTCTATGGCAAGTATTTTCAACGGTTTATTGTGGTTGTGTGATAATTTTAATTTTGTGACACTTGCTACTTTAAAACCTCTTAATAATTTTTTATTTTGAAAAATATTAGTTGATATTACATCGTTATATAAAGTACGAGTATTATACAGCTCGAAGTGTTGAAAGGTGCACTTGGAAGACGTAAATTTACTCTACAGTAGCTCCTTCCCAGTATATACATACCCTATGTCTTTTTTTATTTTTTATTTAGAAGTTTTAATATGATAACACATCTAAATTTGTATTATGCGTTAAAAGCAATTTGTAAACGGTGATAGAAAAAATTGATACTTAATTTTTTCTATCACTGTTTACAAATTTCACTTACAAAGTATTGCAAATTTTGGGCAGAAAAGTTAAAGAACACATCCATTAAATTAGTTCTTCAAACAAACATTTTTAATTTATACCCTAGAACTCGTATTACGGCTTTAAAACATAGCATTTGTACATCAGGTGTATAGTGGAATCTTAATCACTGACAAAATCTCTTACTTACTCTAAGGCCGACTCGAACTCGTTCAGCACTTTCTTCTTCGCCTCTATGCTCAACCGGCGCCTATCTTCACCTAGATAACTTCTCTTATACAGAGTGGTATAATACAGACAATGGTCCAAGCAGTACATGTAGATGTACAGGAGGCTGCGGGCTCGGCCTAGCCTCGGATCAACTTCCGTCGGTCTCCGCGACTGATGCCGCGCCATGAGACCACCGCTCCTCGCGTCCATTAGGAGTTACTCCGCGAAGCCCTCGGGCCCCGCGCCCCCTTGGCTTCCTTCCTGGAACCACTTAACGCTAATTACGTGAGTTTCAGCATTAACACGGTGAGTAATAGGAGATCGCCGCTATTCTCGACGACCTCTACCCCCCTCCCCTCTCACGTGAGCCCAGTCTCCACTGCACTTGTCTCGTAATGGCCGTGCACGCAGAACAAGGTCGCTACTTCCAACCACCTCCTTCGCCCATTTCCGCACCGAACCTCCTCGTCTGGGCGACAGCCTGACTCTAAAGTTTATACATTTTAATACGGCGGGATCGTCGCCATTAGGAATTTTTGTATATTGTCTCCATAACTTTTCGTTTGGGTAAACTGATGGAACTTCATCCTAACGGCAGAACTGAAAACTTATTGATAGAATTTTAGACACCTAAATCCTTTGTTTGGCCGCTACTTAGCTTTCAGATATAGTAGCAGTTAGAAAATTCTAATTACGTTCTTATTGCAGTTTGATCTATAACAACAAATATTTATGCTGTCCTAAATTATATTAAGATGTATTCTTTTAGACAGTAAGGTTAAATTTGCCCAAAAGGAATGTTACAGCAAAACACAAAAATCAATATGGCGACGGTCTCTCCCACTTAACGAGCTTGCAGCGATTATTGAGAAGGTACCGGGACTACGTTTGCAGCTAGGCACTTGGCAACGTTGCGTACCCATCAACACGTCACGTTAGCATATACTGAGAGCCACGATGAAATTAAGATCACTACTAACGGAAGTGGAAAATCGTGATAATCTTTCGTATCACAGTATTTTGCAAAACAGCGTAACGGCCGGTTTCTTGTATGATTAAGGGGTGGATATGTAGTTGTTTAAGGGCATTGTCTACCTCAGGACCACAGAAGTAGCAAGCATATAATTTAACAAGTCAAATTATATACATATACGCCTTATTTTTATTCCTCTCGGTGTCGCACACATTGCTACACAATCTTTTAGGCAGTATTTTCAATACGCTTAAAACTGTGTGCAGAACAGCATTCTAAACGCACTGAAAACACTCTATAAATTCTATTCACAACTTTTTTCCTGCAATTTTATTTATTTAGCAATATTTTCCTTATCTACGATGCAGAAAATTGTTTTTGTCTGTAAGCTATGTCACAAAACGTGACTAAGTCCCAGGGCCGTGTCTAGGAAAGAGACCCTATTTTAACAGAAGTACGGTTAGTACAGCAATACGTTACTTTCAGTGAAAGAACACGGATTATCGGTCAGATTGATAGACTTATTAATCCTCAAACATGCAATTAGCAACCAAGGTGCATGCACAGGGAACATTTTATTCAGTCGCTGGGACTCCCTGTTATTGTGGCAGCCCGCTACTGTTGCGACCCGAACATTCCCGGGTAACCCAGGTGATGTGGTAGTAGTGCGGTAACATACCTGGTCAGCGTGCCAGAGGTCGCGGGACTGACCTTAACCGACTGCTCTGCGGGGGGGGGGTGAGTCTGCCAGTTTTACCCTAGCGGTTTCCCCACCCCTGTTACTCTACTGCGGTTCATTAAAGCCGACTTACCACAAATCTCAACCATTATATTTAAACACCGTTATACTGGTGCTTGAAAGACAAAATGCTAATATAGGTAATTCATGGTAAAGTGAGCATCAGAATACTCTTACACAAAAGTATGGTCAACTAGGTCTAATTTCTATATTTCTGCCATATGAAATTATAAACATTATATTGAACTTGACTCTTTAGTTGGGATGTTTGTAATTATGTACACCAGTTAGATGCGAATTAGCTGAAAATAAGCCGAAACATGGGTTTTTGCGTGCTCAATCTACCATGAAAGGACAATATTATTTATTGCATTTTTGAAAACCTGATTTTCCTCGCAACTGTTAAAATACTTTAAAATTTTTGTAAAACATTTGCATGTACAAAAGTTCTCTCTCTATACAGAATGAGTCGGGAGGAAAGGTACATGCTTTGAGGGGTGATAGTACTGGTGATTCTGAACAAAATGTTTCTAATAAACATATGCCCTTTTCTTAACCGTTTCAGAGAAACCTAATGAAAACAAGGAACGGGATTAGTGCAGGTGATGGTAAATCACGCTACTGTTATCTTATGTTGGGTGAATTTTGTACATTTTCACACGGTGGCGCTCTAAACATGGTGCAGTTGTTTACGTCAGTCTCAGTCCTACAGTGCTTGCCCTACTATTGGGAACTACAGTGTTGTTACTTGTACAGTGAATACAGTTCAGTGTAGTCAAAAATGCCACAGGTCTTCACACATGCAGAGTATGCTGACATGATGTTTGTCTACTGTTTCTCCGAAGGGAATTCCAGAGTCGCTGTTCGTAAGTACGAACAAAGATTTTCAAATCGCATGTTCCAGATAGCAGGGTGTTTGCAGGATTGCGTGACCGTGGTACGCTTCCCAGCGTAAATGTTGTATCCGAACGTCCCGTACAACAAGCTCTTAAAGAAGTTGAGAACAATCTTCAGGTACTAGATCGCAGCCCAACAACTAGCTCGAGACGAACTGCTGGTCAACTTCATACAGCAACACAGCAGCTGTCTATCAGAGCAGAAAAATGCATTAAGTTGGTGGTGGAGTGTTTGAACATGTTTTGTGAGGAAATGTACACAATTAAACAAAACATACTATAACAATATCGTGATTTACCGTCACCTGCACATTTCCCGTTCCGTGTTGTTTTCATTAGGTTTCTCTGAAACGGTTAAGAAAAGGGAATATGTTTATTAGAAACATTTCGTTCAGATTCACCAGTACTATCACCCCTTAAAGCATTTACCTTTCCTCCCGACTCACCCTGTAATTTGCATTGACATTCTATTTACAACTGCTATTTTATTCCCAACTTCATTGACAAATAAATACATTGAGTATTGGTAGAATATCGAAGGTCAGTGGCATCCCATTTCGAAGACAGACTGTGTGACCGGAGAGACTTCCAAAACTGTTTTATGTATGTAGTATATACACTGGCAATTCAGTTTAATGCAGCAACTTCTTAAGAAATGATACCAAGTAACGTCTGCAAGGTGGCTGTACTGAATCTCTTTACTTCTTGTGTTGCTGTTGCTTCCGAACATGTTCAACTAGTTAAACTGCAGCGTCACAACACTCATTAGTAGGGACCCCAATTTTTGGTGAATAAAAGTCTGCACCAGTTTGCTTCAGTGCTTCGTGTGCACAGCTGCTTCTCTGCTTTATGGTCAGTGATTGGCTGAATTTAACTATCACGTGTCTTAACGTTTTACTGCAAATCAAGGACGTTTTTTTTCGCAGTAGCCTCATTGGTAGGATCAAATGAGAAGCTTCTTTACAAAAACACATTCTGCCAATAACAAAGAAGCAGAAGTACAGAGGTTGAACTCAGACATTGCAACAAGTTGGTGCAGAAATATTTTCGCGAAAATCAGGGGCCCCTACTCAGTAGCTGCTCTACAAAATGGCTGAATTATTCGTGTGCTATATGTAATCAGTTCGCTTACCTGCTGCACATTAAAAACACCCTTAATGACTCCCATCACTTGGTTGTACAAGTCTACATAAACGACACAACAACTTCCTGACAGGGACGGATTTACGCATCTAGGCGCCCAAGGCCCTTGAGTCTTAGTGCCCTTGCAGCCTATTTTCCACTTTTTTTTTTAATTACTCTTATGTTCTTTTGCTGTGTATAGTAGCAATAAAAATTATAACATAATAATTAATAGCTTAACCTAACGCAGTTGTTTACTTATAAACATATAGATTAGATAGTACTAACAGAAAGAGCTTTAGTCAACAACATGAGCATTGAAAACCTTAACAATTTTTACTGGTCGCCATATTGGCACTTTTAAAATCAGTAATAGATAATTCCCCATATTTTCTCCTCGTTAAAAGTGCGCCCCTGTGGAAGTTTCGCCCTAGGCCCGGGTCAAGTGGGCCTACTGGTAAATCCGACCCTACTTGCTGATCTGTTATGTTAAAGGGTTTTTAATTCTTCTGTTAAAAAGTATCATTTATAATTTTTATTCTGTCACTGTATTTTTATAGTTCATACTTTAATTTGACAAATGCTTCCTATTTTATTGTTAATTTAAGTATTCTTTATTAATAATACTTGTCGCAGTGTAAGGTAAATTTTATATTACTATCCAACCTCAATTCATATAATTTAGTTATGTAGGGTAATTTTTATGCTATAGTTATTTTACGTTAGTAAAACACGTGCACTTATGTATACTTTTTGTAGCAATTTCTTTTCGCAAGAAGGATTTCTTAAGTCATGTTATGTATATTAAACTGAATACAAGATTTGTTTTGGCAATCCATTGAAATTTATTACTGCGTGCACTAACACATTCAACAATTTAGGGCTGATAGGCATTTATAAACCATTTGTATTGAGTATAAAAAAAACCTATAATTTTAATATATGGCAAGAAATACCACATATACCTACCTAAAACTTCATAAAATTACAGAATTCAAAATAAAAAACTGTCAGTAATTCCAGTCGCCAAAGATAAAATCTGCGCTCATTCATGCCATTAGGTTTCGTCGTAAATTCGTTACAGCGTAAAACCTGTCCAGTGGAAATTCAGATTTATTTGGTCACAGTACCTCTTATGAAAAGTACCATTAATTTGCCCAAAAATAAAAGTTATGGAGACAATATACAAAAATTCCTAATGGCGACGATCCCGCCGTATTAAAATGTATAAACTTTAGAGTCGGGCTATCGCCCAGACGAGGAGGTTCGGTGCGGAAATGGGCGAAGGAGGTGGTTGGAAGTAGCGACCTTGTTCTGCGTGCACAGCCATTACGAGACAAGTGCAGTGGAGACTGGGATCACGTGAGAGGGGAGGGGGGTAGAGGTCGTCGGGAATAGCGGCGATCTCCTATTACTCACCGTGTTAATGCTGAAACTCACGTAATTAGCGTTAAGTGGTTCCAGGAAGGAAGCCAAGGGGGCACGGGGCCCGAGGGCTTCGCGGAGTAACTCCTAATGGCCGCGAGGGGCGGTGGTCTCACGGCGCGGCATCAGTCGCGGAGACCGACGGAAGTTGATCCGAGGCTAGGCCGAGCCCGCAGCCTCTTGTACATCTGTATGTACTGCTTGGACCATTATCTGTATTATACTACTCTGTATTAGAGAAGTTCTCTAGGTGAAGATAGGCGCCGGTTAAACGCCTTAACTATAGAGGCGATGTAGAAGGTGCTGAAGGAGTACGAGTGAGTGAGAGAGTTTAGTCAGCGCTTGTGTGTCTACCACAATTTTCATCACCATGTTTATATTTCTCGTATGTACTACATAATTTTTTTTCTTATTTTGGACACAAAATGTGTCTAAATTTGGCTCGTATGAAATTTTTTTATCTGTCATAGTTTTCTCGTAATCGCTTGTTAAAGTCAAAATTGGCATGTTCCGTTTTAAGGACTACACTAAAAGCAATTTGCATACTAAACTTAAAATATTCACAGTGGATAAAGACATCACAGACTACAAAGTCACGTCAATAAAAACAAAGAATAATCATTTTTTGCATTAAAATGAAATTTCTGATATTTTTAATAACATTTTTAAAAATTCAATATTTTTTTAAATACAAAAATATTTTAATTTGCGGTTAAACGTAGCTGAATTTGTACACTACAACAACTTTATTCACTGTGATTTTTTTTCAGATTGGTAAGTGAGTTGGTTTAAGCATCGTCCTTAAAACGGAAACATGCAAATTTTGGCATCATCGAACCATTACGCAAAAGCAATGCGAAATAAAAAATATATAAGAAGAAAATTTGTATACATTTTGGGTCTAAAACAAGGAAAAAGTAACCGGTATAAATATAAAAATAAAAACACGGTGAAAAAAATTTCGGTCGGTTGTCGCGCTCTTAAGCGCTGGTGAGGGGTGGCATGAGGTAAGCATGGAGCAACACCGGATTGAATGTGCAGAGGAAACAAGATATTCTCGATAAAAATACGCCGACCAATGGCATCGTCTGGCACAATGCCCACATGCGAAAATTCGGGAACCGACCCCGTCGGGTATCGAACCCGGATTGCCTTGGTGGGAGAACACTCGGCTAAAGTGACCACAAGTCGGCCTTAGAACCCGCGGCCAATTGCTGTCGTTGTAGTTCAACAACACGGAAACTAGGTATGTTATGTTATTTCTGCACGTGTCAAAATCCGAAGGACTGAACTACAGATGTCAGATTTATCTCATTTGCCTTTAACAGATAGAGCGCCAATGCCTTAAAAAACTGAATTTTAGTCATTTTCACAATTTTTCCTTTTAATGACGTGAGCACTGCATAAATATTTATTTCAGCCATTTGCAATAACCTTTAATAATTTTGACCAGAAATCTTCCCTGGAACAAGAAATCAGTGTAAACATTCCCTAACTCTCAAAATGTAATAAAATTCAGTTTTTGGATATTAAATGCGTTGGGTGATGCTTAGTTTAAAGTGAACAGACTTTAAAAGTAAAATGTGTAATTTGCAGATAACAGTTTATCTTGCCTGGAAATAACTATGTTCCCAGAAGGGGTATGTACAGACTTATATGTGTATACGCTCAAACATATATTTTACAGAAAATGTCTTGCTTTAGTCTCATCTATGTCACAGAAATAATTTCCCGTCCTTGATTCGACGATAACTAGAGTCCACGATTTTTGGTAAAAATAATTCTGCAACAATTTGTTTCAATGCCTTAAGTGCACATGTGAAGCTGTGCTTCATGGTTATTGGCAGAATGTATTATTGCTAGAGGTACGTCAATTTCGCGGATACATCTGGCAGTAGCCTAGATTGCTCAGTCCTGTACACGCTCTGGATACAGTCGATTATTCATTGGCTTACAACATTACAAGCGATAGCTCTATGAATCATGTCCTTAATTACTACTGGCTTGCAGTAGTCAAATGCGTTTCGTGACAGCCGCCAGCTAATCACGCACGTGGTTATGAAGTATATATGTTTGGCGTTCAACCTGACCCGGAATGTATTTGCGAAATTGACGTACCTCTAATTATTGCACAGATGTGGCTCATTTGACTGTGCCAACAGGAACAAGGTTACTGCGACACCACACGTCTGTGATTTGCGGGTAGAACCCTAGGCGCTGAGAGTTACAAACAGCCTATCACTGACCACGAATAAATTTTTTTAAAAACCACAGATTAAAATATAGACGTATTTCCTGAATAAAAAAGAACAATTCTGGGAAAATTTTGTTGTAGTGGCAATTAAAATACGATGACTAGCCTCATATCTAATATATAAAATTCTCGTGTCACAGTGTTTGTTTCCATACTCCTCCGAAACGGCTTAACCGATTTTAATGAAATATTGTATATACATTCGGTAGATCTGCGAATAGGGTTTTATCTGTTTTATACTCCTAAGTGTTATTGTTTATTAAATATTTTTAAATTTAATAATTTTAGAACCCGTTCGATAACTGTGTAAGTGATAATTGATCAGTTAACCCCACGAGCTGATACCAGTCTATCCCCACCAGGTGTCGCTGCTCTATTATAATTATTTATTAATTTCATTATTATTATACCTCTTGCATTTATATACCACATCCTTATTTATGTGACAAAACAACGTTTGCCGGAGCAGCTAGTACTGAAATATAATATGAAAATGTGCCAGCCCATAAGGTTTCTTATTACTGTACATACAGGTACGAAAATTAGTGAAGAATCAATGTAAAAATTATATTATTTTTCACGACAATTCTTTCAAACAATGCGTAAAGTATTTTGCAAAATATTTCGATCGGAATGATGTTTTCAAAAAAAGTTTAATCATAAATTTTGGTGAAGGAGGAAATTTAAAATCACTTGTTTTATATTATCAATCGTGCCTGTCAGTCAGTCTACCAGCTCGTAATGTATTCGTTCCCATACCATAGCGATGAAACTTTGGTTAGTTGTGCGCCCGCGGATGTCTCTGACCGAAAAACACATGTGTGTGCGTAAATAAATAAATAAATAAATAAATAAATATATATATATATATAGAGAGAGAGAGAGAGACCTGTCCATGCCATGGTTATTTGATATAATAATTTAAAACTGTGTGTAGTGACGCTGTCTTTGACTGCCCTGTTCGACCACGCTTGATACTCTGAACTAGTTTGAAAAACAGAAAAACTTTTTTCCCTCACCATATGTTCTGGTTTGGACGTCTTAATTAATACAAAAGTTGGTCAGTGAAGATTATATTTGTAGGCGTTGCATGTTTCTAAACTTACGTTACAAATTTTGGGAATAGTACTACGAGTGTGACGTAGTTATTTTGTGATACGACCGACATACTTTTAAACCTGACGCAAGTTCATTATAATAGTGTGGTATAATTCAATACGTCTATTGTGAACATTGCCAGTAATTCATTCAGCGCAAGTGAGTGTGGAAAACTTTTGAATAAGCGGAGTTAGAACTTGTTGAAAAACGACTAAGTCCCGAGTGTATATGAAAACTGTTATGGTGGACGTTTTCGTTTTTGTAAATTAAATAAAGAAGATTACATTGACGATATCGACGTTCCGAAATAGCTGGT
>PNEQ01082329.1:0-31720 GCA_003012365.1 Medauroidea extradentata | reverse complement strand
TCTACAAAGCCAATTATACGATGTAATCAAATCACAGTAAAATAGCACGTACGCAAACAATGCAAATCATCACATTCAACTGTTTATCAAAAAAAGAACTGACCATAGATAGCTATATGCTGAAAACATGCTGA
This sequence comes from Medauroidea extradentata, assembly GCA_003012365.1. Classification (NCBI taxonomy): domain Eukaryota; kingdom Metazoa; phylum Arthropoda; class Insecta; order Phasmatodea; family Phasmatidae; genus Medauroidea; species Medauroidea extradentata. The sequence goes on along the minus strand of PNEQ01082329.1, from coordinate 31,586 downwards.
AACCTTATAATGTGCACGGTCGTACACAACTCCTGTCAACTGATAGAAAATTTTTTTGACTCCATGAACCAAAGAGCAATTTTAATGTGTACAGTTGTACACACTGGGTCTGAAAGGGAGTGAAATACAGTATTTTGCGCGGATAATCCACACACTGATAATTTGGAGTCTACTGTATATGTTAACTGTCTGTCTATTTATGTTGAAGTCAGCGAGCACAGTTGATTACACTTGTAGCATCAGAGTGCGTCTCAGATTTTCCAACACTCGGAACAGTTGGTAGCAGTTGCTAAGGTTTCAGTTAACTCATATGTGAAACACAGTTCTATACCAGGACTCTTCTTCCTGTTCAAAGAATACGTGTTTAGGTGTGTGTAAATTTTTAAACACATATATACTGGTAATATGTGCTGAATACACTTTGTATTCAACAAATGTAAGTTAAGCATAATTCTTTTAATTCCACTGCCCGTTTGTCAAAACACTGTTTCCTTTACATGCTGGAAATCTTGATAATATGGGCTGGGCTTAACTATTCTAAAACTTAGGAATGGAACTAGTTTGTAATCCAAGGACTTAATTGTTGAAACTCTGTGAAAAATATGGATTTACAGTCTGTTTTACTAATTGTTTCTCAAAGATTTTTAAATATTTTTTTATCATTGATACGATTTTTGGTGTGAAACCACAGGAAAAAGCAGTAATACAGCATGTAATGTGCGACGACCACCCGTTCACCCATGTACGAACCAATATACATATATTTAACAACGTAGGGAAACATGACTCTTGTTTTTAATGGGAAACTCAAGTACCTATTATATTCTTATTTAAATGGTCTATCATCTGCATGTTTGACCAGTGAGAAGAGGAAAGTTGCACTTTCAAAATGGACTTTCTTGATATAAACTTTTAACTTCCGTGTTAGTTTGTGCAAAGGTCTTGTGCATGACTTTTCTATCTGCTTATCAGTGCAGTTAAAGCCAAGACAACAAATTATTACACAGTTGTTAACAAAGGGCAGTTTTAGTTTTGCGTGTAGGTTTGGTATAAATTGAAATGTAACTTTTTTTCTGAGAATTATTAAGGAGATTAATATGATAAGATTTAAAATAATTATAGTATGCATATTTTTGTATCTTTCGTATGAAAATTAAATCCAGTCCCTAGTGCAAAAATCAGGTTATTAAATTTTTTATTTTTATTTGTGATTTTGCTTGTGTTTCGAGCTCACCTCATTGGTAACATGTCTTGTACTTCAACAGTGTTAAAAGACAGTAGTTTGCGATATTGTCCTCTATAGTACCTTTAACGCATCATCCTCTCTGGTTCTCTTAATGCAACAACAGTTAGGTCATAGATATTTTAGAGGGGCTAGTAATTTTGCTAGGTGTGACGACTAAGCCACTCTGGCTCCCCCGAGTTACGCCATGTCTGTGTTATTTACCTGTGATCATGTTGCATGCGCACATCACGTGTATATCTATATTCACACATAACCTAAACATAACATGCTGTAGTATTCTTGCCATGATACACTGGCCAATTATTTTGTTTGGGGTGCCATTCATTTTGTATTTACATCACACGTATTAATATTTGTTGCTGTGGAGTTGCACTTTTTTGACAAGTGCAGTTTTATAAATAAAGCTGAAACATCTTGACAGTAAGTAATTCAGCAGGTATTGGGTCTTGCACATGAATCAATCTGTGCTTGTAAAGGTACAGGTTTTGGAGGTTTTTTAATTAGTGGTATGTGATGGACATCACTACAAACACTGAAATTAATAAAAAAATGTTTATGAATAATATTTATTTTAATATTTTATCATTTAGATTCTTCAAACCAGTATGAATAATATTTATTTTAATATTTTATCATTTAGATTCTTCATAGCAGGATTTCACTGTACCGTACTACATACGGTATTTTCCTTTCGTAACATGATATACTTGTAAATTCACTATTTCTCTATGTACTTCAAGTAATTAAAAAAAAATTGGTAGTTACTTTTAGGAACCATTAAGAAAATTTTAAAAATTGCAGAAAACTGCTGTACATAGTCTACCTGGGGAAAAAAACATGTATCATCAGTTTTCTGTACTGTGACAATTTTCCACACAGATAGGTTGTAGTTTTCATGTATTGCTAGTACAGTAATTGTGCTATTCACTCTGTACAGTTACATTTAATGTAAACAAAAATTTTGTGTGTAACAAAACTTTCACATATAGCCAGTAATGTGAATATATACTTTTGAAAAGTGTAAACCAAGGCAGTGTTCCAATTGGGAATTTTAACTGTCTAATTGTAATTAATTAAAAACTGTAAAGCTATCAGAGTATTGCTTACGCACATGTATAGAGATCCGCAGAGATTACTTACTGTAGTTACTCCGCCAGGGCTGAGAACAAGGGAGTGAGCATCTGCATCACTGTAGCTTCACACATGCACACGCACACACACACTGACGCCCAGAGGAACAGAGAGCGGGAGTTGGAGTAGGGAGTGAGTTAGTCGGTGCTTGATAACAAAGTCTTAGGATGTCTGGAAATAAGGGTAGAACAACTGTGAAATGCAAGACAGGGGACAATGAGAGTTGCCCTATAAAACCTGCTAGCCAATGAACAGTGACGTCTGCCTTATTCCTCACATGTGCAACGTACGAGGGCCACCAGAAAGTGATGGTCTTGAGAGGGGGGGGGGGGGGGGGGGGGGGGGGGGGGGGCAAGCAGTCTGGTCAGCAGAGGACATTCGGAAGTTTAGACCAATCTTGCATTCTATCTCTTTCTTTTTAAAATGTTGCTATATTCATAATCCTTGCTTAAGTGTACAATAGTGTATGTATTACTATACTGTACTGTAAGATAATAACATGATATAAATGCTTAGCTAATGAACAGAAGTAAACCCATCAAACCACATTACATAGATGGCTAGCTATTTAATTATGAACCAATTGGAACATTGCCTAAGTGCTAAATAGGTAATTAATAATTATGCTAATTTCATTATGTGTTCATCTAATATAAGCTTTGAAAGTTAAGTATTTTTTGTCTTACGCGAGTCATTTTATTCCTTTATAAATTTTAGGGAGCTTTACCATGATATTAAATGTATTCATATTTCAACATACCTATATACTGTAGTTTTATGTACAGAGTTTTAAAGTAATGTTTTTGCATGACGGTGCACAAATAATTAGTTCTTAAACATTTGTCACGTTACTTTTTTTGTACAAAAGGCGGTGTGTTTTCTTCTCGCAGTTGGTTACAGAAATGGTTCTAACTGTAATATTAATGTAATGCTAACTTAAAATTTTGTATGAAGCGACACCCTATGATGCCTTGTCAATGCAGAAATTAAATATGTGATTAAGTGTTCTAAAATTCAGTAAATAGTTTTCAGGTAGGTGCTAACAAGTTTGTGCTCTCTGTTATATCTAAGGATCTATCTGTTGTTAGTTTGTCATTTGAAAGTTGGTATGTTATAAAAAAAGCAAGTGCTGAAAATTGTTGTTGCATTTTAGCATACAGTACAATATTTCCATTGGCTAAGTAATGGGTTTCCATTAACGCTTTAGAAAGTGCAGCATGTCATTGCTCATTACTTTTAAGTTTCTATGTTTACACTCGTGTGGAGCATAAATTAATCCTGAAAGAATCAAACTAAATTTTCAGGTTTTTGAAAGCCTGTCAAAAACTAAAAAAAGAACTCTTGTAGCCTACTTCATAAGCAAACATTTTGTTAGAATGATGCATTTGTTTAGCGTAGTGGTGTGTGCAGTCAAATGTACAACATGTTGACAACTTAAATTGTGCTCCAGAAGTATGTCACAGTGGCAAAGTATTAGCTCTGAGAGCAACGTGCAATTCTACTCAAAGTATTTAGCACCAAAATACCTATGTATCAAGCTCTCTTAATGATATAATTTAGTTGAATCAGCCATAACTGCTTCTACAATATGTCCACTCTCAATTCTAACTCTATTATTGTTCTGAGTGAAAGTGAGTATTTATTAGGGTTTTGACTCTCAACCAACTTTTAAATGGAAGAATAAGGTTTTAAATTATTATTTATCCTTTCTTCAACTGCTATCATGACATGTGTATTGTGGTGGTATATTTAATGTAATTTTTTGATACATACATTTTTAATTATTATACTATTTTATTTTATTTATTATTCAAATATTTTACTGTGTTTCATGATTTTATTTCTTGCCAACTACTGTACATAGTTTTAAATATTTACTGCATTTGCCTGTTTGATATTAAGTACAAAGTTTGTATAAATGTAATTTTGGTAATCAAATTTTGTTGTTTGTGATGGTATTGATTATTATAAGAAATTAGCAGTTCATCTTCTTAAATTTATAAAATGTATTGTACTTAAAAGTTTGGAACTGCTTCCCTATTTTTATTTATCATTGTACTCTTACCTGATTGACCATTGCTTGCTTTGATCCAGACAAATTTATGATTTGGAGGTTGGTAGATAGCTTTAAAAGGTTAAGGAAAAAGTTTATTTTATTAAAAGCTAACAAAATGTTTTCTGTGGAAGCATTTGCTAGAACCAGCAATATTTTTCTGTTGAAGTATGTGATATAATTATATTTCGTCACATGTACATAAGTGAAACTTATGTTACAACAATAAATACTGTATTTACCCATGTACCACCCACACAGATTTGTCTTGAAAACAAAATTGAAAATTCGGGGTTCGGGTCATACACGGAAATCAAGAATTTTGATAAATATGGCCTAGAAAATACATTACAGACTGATGGAAGGATTTATCATAATAGAAATATAAGAATCGAACCCTTTAATGTCAGATTGTTGAGCATATGTAGTAGTAAATACACATCGCCAACATTACAGTCAGCCAAGGCAATGGCAGTGCGTACGGCCTGTGTCAGCGGCTGAAGGCTTGCTGCGACGTGCCGAGCTTGCAGTGTGCTGGACCAAGCCAGCGTGCACCTAGAACCTTTGTCTCTCGCCTGGTCCGATGAGCGAGCATCTAGGTGCTCGCAGCACGGAGAACCAAGACTGAGATACATAGTGTTTCACTGCTATGCTATAGTAAGCCACCGTACAGTGTGCTCTGTATGTGCAGACAACTGTTGACGCAGTGCAATACGTGCTGCTGCCGCTGTGGAGTATTTGTGTGCCGTGCAGTAGCGCATCAGCCGGCCTTGATTGCCGCATACAACACTTCTAATGGTGCTGGCCACTATTTCTACTTTTGGGGCGTAATTTCATTCTTAAGACTCATCTACATATTTAATTCATGTAATATATGTTACTTAATTAATCTTTTTGAAGAAAAGGCAATTAAATTAGAACTTTATAAAAAAAAAATGTTTTTCTTGACGGTACAGTATGTTGAAAATATGGGGTGTTGGACTTGCATGAGGGTGGGTGGTTCATACATGGATAAATATGGTAAACCAGTTTTGTTAGTCTGTATTGTATTGTAGCATTGACATCACAAGCTTTTGAGTGAACAGTTGATTGTCAGAGAAACCTGTACAGTAAGACCTCTTTATAACGACCCCTCACGGTTCCCGAGATTAGGGTCGTTATAGAGAGGTGGTCGTTATAAGATTTCGGACCAATTTGGAACCTCTACATGTCAAAATAGGCCGTTTTCGCATTAAGACCATGTTCAGTCATCTTAAGCAACAATAAATCTTACATTTAAACTAAGCTATAAACAAAATTTATGACCAGGTGTCTTTTAAAGAAAAGGCGATAGTGTATTCTACTCTCGGGGCTTTTCTTTTACGCCGTGAACGCTTAGAAAGTCACGCGCTGTAAGGTTATGTGCCGTGTCGCCGCTTGTTTATCGGCCAGCCGCTAGGGCTCTGCCGGTTGGGAGGATAGACCATGATGTAAGGGGGGGAGGGAGGTGAGTGCCAGAGATGGCTGCGTGCGCATGCACCAATCAATACCACAACCACAGCAGCTGTCCTCTTCAGCGCGTCAGCTTGCTGTGCCTTGAGATCGACAGAAAGATAATCACGGGCGTGCACTGTGACATAACGTTATCGCTCACTTAAAATATTAAACTTACATGTCAATGCATAAAATATTTCGTTCAGGACAAAGAAAATGTAGCGACATGGCCCCCACTCTACTAAAAGTGTACTATTAATTAGTTAACAGCATAGTCGAAGCTGTTGTACAAGCAAACGTTTAAATTTATTAAAGAGTACACAAGAGAAAAAAATCATGAAAAAACTACAAGTACACTAGTAAGAAAATTACCAGATATAATATCCAACAAACTTAGGCAGATCATTTGTTTACTATTATCACTGCATTCGTTGACGGGACACTAAACAAACACACAATAAAAGAAAGTCTGACACATTAAAGGGCCGAACAACTGTTTCCTATTTTTTAAAAAAGTCCTCCGCTTATAGGCAAGTTTTGTGCTCTAAGTTGGCTGAACCATTCCAGCACAAATTGGTGTCATCTTACGCCTTAGTTTTTTTACGTTTGCATTGCGTCCTTCCTTCTGCACTGCATTTACGATCTCGTCCATCATTTTTAAGATTGTAAACAATGTTGGGTTACGGATGCCGAACTCCCGCGCAATCTCCGACTTCGGCATCTGTGTCGATTCCACTTCCTTGATTATTTCATACTTCTTCAGAAACGACAAGCCGACTCGCTTTCCTCTCATTATGGAAATATCGAAAGTCCGTATGAAGTTTTAAAAAAAGGATGGGTCGTCAACAATCGTTTACAAAATAAACCTAATAATCGTAACCAAATTGAAAACCAAAAGAACTGCGTGGGTCGATATTCGTTCACAAACTCAAACCAAATAAATTACAAATTGAAATTGTGAAAATAAGCGTAATAAGTCGTCATAAATCGTAAAAAAAACCAAGAGAAATCCAATAGTCGCGCAATAAAGTTGTTATAATAGAGCAAACACAGAGCGTGTTGCGTATCTAACAGTGACCGAGAGAACACTGGCACGTGAACAAAGGTGGAGAATGCCGAGCTCCGGGTATTCACGTGAGGGGAAAGGAAGATAAAAGTACCATTACGGCTGGAGAGAGGAAGGATGAGTCACCGCTTGCAGCGTGCAGTACAGTTCTCGCCAACAGAAACGCAACACTGCGCACAAAAACCTATTTTTGCAGATTTCCTTGAAATTTGAAATAAAAAAAATAAAAAAATCACGGTTTCCCAAAACGGGTTGTTATAGACAGGTGGTCGTTATAAAATGGGTCGTTATAAAGGGGTTTTACTGTAGTTACTACGCCTTGGTATGAACGCACACAAAACTTTTCTAATAAGCAATAAATTGTCCAGTGTCATTATGTGGCCACAGCCACTTTTGTAAGTTTATTATTATTATTATTATTATTATTATTATTATTTTAGAAACATTATGCGTACTACTGTAGAATCCCGTTGTTACGACCCCTCATGGTTTCCGAGAAAAGGGTCATAAAAACGGAAGGGTCGTAATAGAGACCCACCCAATACCCCTATAAGTTAAAATTTGCTGTTTTTCGCACAGACTTTATTTTCTGTCATTTCCAGTGTAAAAAAATATAGTTTTTAAATTAAAGCCAAATAATTTCAATAGTCAGATGTCTCTGATAAAAAAAAATTATTTTATAAATAGTAAGCTTCAGTTTCTCCTTGTTACAAAAAAACCGGCATAAATAGTGTGCAACATGCCCACTTTCATTGACTTACTGTAGAAAAATCATAAGATAAGTTAACTTACTGTTTGAGATTTTATTATATAGATTTCAAAAGTTATTGACATTGAAGCTGAAAACCCAGTGTGCTGCGACGTGTGTGGCAAAGAGGCCGCTCTGCGCTGTCTTGTGTAGGATAGGATAGAGGAGTGGAGAGTGGCCTGCTGCCCTTGGCTTATGTCGCTCTTGCTCTCAGCTGGCTGTGCATGCGTGATCCGTCCTGCTCGCTTGGCATGAAGCTTACTCACACCACAACATAACATATTGTATTATTTACATGAAAGAGTACTGCGATGATTTAAAGCCTTCCTGTGCAGCTGTTGAGTTTATGTTCTTTGGTTATTGCGCAAGAATTGTTGCGTTGTATCACTATTACAAGATTTTAAGTGATAACGATAAACGTGTTTGTTAAAGAACATACATTAAAAAAAAATGTATATTTCTGACAAACCAGTACTTTGCCCATTAGGAACGCAAATTTGAAGCCCCTCAGAAGGGCTAAAAACTGACTTTCCGGTGCTGTCACGTATAAAGTAAAGACTGAATTACTCGTCGCTTAAAGTCCTAGGCCTATAGTAAAAATCATACAACTGAGACACTGCGCATCAGTTAGATTCTCTGTACTGTGGATGGAGACAAAGTGGCTCTCGACGTGCTGGCCGCAGCTGCACTTATCGCTCAGCAAGCGTAATCAAAAACCTTATCAGCACACATGCAGCACTTGGGGACGACACCACTAGTTGTATTTGCGCCATATGCCGTTTTTACACCACAGCACAGCCACATGTCTCACATGCAGAGTGATCAATTATACAGTGTAAATTGTCAAAGTCAAGCCAAGCTTTATTCTAATGCGCACAACCTGATGTGAAGCTAGAGGAAGAAAGATAGACAACGCCGGATTGTTTTCATATTTGCCTCATTTATGGACTAAGTACCATGCTGGTCTTTTTTTCGCTGTGATGTAATGGTGAAAAAAATTAACTTGTTATTTCTTCAACCCCCCTCCCCCTCAAACTCTTGGGCCCTCGTCAGACACAGAAACAACAACGATGGCTGGGAAAGCCTGGGGAAGGGAAAGACAAACACAAGGCTCAGCTTTGCAACCAGACAGGTTGCTAGTTGCATGTGGCTATCAGACAGTTATGAGGATGGGGGCGGTGTGACTGCAGTTGCAACGTAGACAAGGCACAGCAGTTGATGCGCGCGCACACAAGTACAATCTGGCTTGACTGCCAGGTGGTGGTGAGACGGGAGTGAATGGGTATTGGCTGGAGTGGACAGTCAGGAGGGGTGTTATCTATTTTTAGCAGTGCGTTTCTTACAGCTCAGTAGTCGCCAAAGAAAATACGACAGGAATAAGCAACAAGTGGAACAAATATATTTTCCAGCAGATTTTCCTTAAATTTTCTACTTTTTCGACCGGAATTGTCCACGGTTTCTCAAAAAAGTATTGAAAAAATTGTATGGTTGCAATAAAGGTCGTAACAACGGGATTTTACTGTAATAAGTAATAAGTACACACTTTTAGTTATTGAGTGTGGAAGCTACATGCAGTGAAGAGAGCAGTGTGTCCATATTAGTGTGCAGGATTTAAAATGAATGGATTGTGTAATCAACTGCCCATTATTTTGAATTTCAAAGTTGGGTATATTTTGTATTGATTGGGTATTATTTATGTGTTAAGTTACATGTGTTTTTTTATTCTGCTTCCTGGCAATTTAACTATAGGGTCAGTTAAGGTAACACTGGGTTAGTTGTGAAAGTTCTTCAGGGTTGATAATGTATAACCTACAATGTATCTGTGTGTAATGGTCTCAATTTGTAGTATTTTATATTGAAAATGAAGTCCGCACACAATTACTCCACAGTTACTTTAATTGACACTAATGTTGCTGATATTTTCAAAGTACTTATTGTTTGCATTTGTGTAAGCAACTTTGTAATATTAATTGCTGTATATGTAATTATTGTCTGAAACATTTAGTATTTAAATTTTGTTTTTGAAATTTTTTAAAATATATATTATGTTTTAAGGGTGTTCAAGTGTGATAAAATCATTATTTTCTGTGTGTATCAAATAGTGTTAGTTTTGTAGACAATACTCGCAAGTGCAGTTTCCTCTCACAAAAAATTTTTTAGCTCGGATAGTTTTCTCATAACGGTGTGTTAGTCAAAATGTGCATGTTGCGCTGCCATGCAAATAATGAAAACCAATTGACTTACTTATGTGATATAATTCCCAGTGTAATAAACTGCCAAGGGCTACATAATGAAACATTCCGGAAACCTGCAACGTAATATTTTGAAGTTTTAAAAATGCCGCAAAATTACAAAAAGGAATGTGCAAATTCAGTAATTTTTTTAATGTACCAAAATAGTAAATTGGAAGCATTTTTAATGTTTTGTTACATAGCCCATGGCATGTTCTTTGTATGTGAATTATTTTACACAGGTAAATCGGTTGGATTTCATTATTTGCATGACAGCACAACTTGCAAATTTTGACTTTGACACATCGTTAAGGGAAAGCTATGCGAGTTAAAATTTTTTTGTAAAAAGAAATTGTACTCAATAATACCATCAACAAAAATAACAATATGTATTTCATAAAAATATAAAATAATGATTTTATCGCACTTGAACACCCTTAAACTGTGATGTTGCTATGAAAATCCAGTATGTACCTCATTTACTGTGGGAAATAACATGCATATGTATTTACATATTTTCTTGGACAAAATTGTATGAATGTGCACAGTGAATGCAAACATTCATATAACTACACTGGTGTTTAGAGCAATCTGTGCTGAACTTTTGAATGATGTAGGTTAACTACAGCTGTGGTGATTGCTGGGATACACAGCTCAGTGCGACTGATATGTCATAAGCATAGAGACGTGTTTGTGGGTTATATTGTACTCTTAGCAGTATTCATACTGTGAAACATCACTTGTACTAAACGTGTTTGATTGAATTTTGGTTTGCCTCCTTTGTTTGTGGTGAATTCACTATCTGTATTTTTTGCTTTGATTGCTACTGCCATCAACTTAGTTGTAAATGTATTGTACAAACACTTACATATTGTAATGTGTACATGAGTGTGTGTTTATGCTGTTTTTAAGCATTCAGAAAATGGTCTTGACCGGTTGATTGCGTGAAATGTCAGCATTATAGATTTCAGAATCATCTAATGTAATTGTGAGTTACTTGGTTTTTTATTTATTGTGTAGTAATTACGTTTATTTCTTTTGTGTATTTATTTAATGATACAATATAAATAGTATGATTGTCGACAAAATTCTGAATCTGTAGTAAGAACTTACATTAATAACTTATTATGTGCTTGTATTTTCAATGCAATCATTCCATTATTTTACTGTTCCAGTTGAAGTATTATGTGACTTCACATATTATGTTCGGTGTAAATAAGGGTCGTGTCATCTGTACTTAATTTGTGCATTATTTAAAGTTTGTTACCATTAGCATTAGTGTATGGCTGTGTTACGCAATTCTATCATAATTTGTAGATTAATGGTGGAATCCTGGGTAAAGGTTTGTCTTCCATTTTACCTGTATATATTTCAACTCAATGCTTCCAAAATATGTTTTTATTTCATTAATAGATGGTCATAATATTCAAATGGTGTGATTGTGTTGGAATAGCTTGTATTTTTTTTCATGTCCATTGTATTTTGTACTTAACACTTTTGTTTATTGGGTGCTGTAAAGTTTCATGTACAGTACAGTATATGTACTTGTAATATAGCTGACTACATCTTATTATTGAGATAGAAAGAGGTACAAGTAGTTACTTGTGGTTAAATACACATACAGACATGGATGATACATACAGTAGAGTCCCGTAATAATGAGGCATTGAAGTTTCGGGTTTGTTCCTCGCTATAGCAGAGTTCTTGCTATTACCAAATTGGGCAGATTTTTACCCCCAAACCTAAAAAATCGCCCAAAGTTGCATTCTGAATTTTCCGATTATGTTGAAACATATTCAACGGAAAATATCTTGTTATAATTAAAACTCTAGATAACAAGCAGGTACGACTTGTGCTCTTAACTATGAGACCCAAAAAGTATGTTGATCACGTCAAAATGAGCAAAGAACCTAACATAATAGGACAATGGCGGGAAAGGCCGCTAGGCTATTAATTACAAATAAAACAGAAAGAGTTGTGCACAAGTACTCACAGGATGGTACTTGCAGATAGAAACACACACACATAGGACGAACACATTTCTCCGCGGACGCGCGGTCACAACGTTTCGCAGACAGTTTCTCGCAATGCGCACGCCAGGTCAACTGCTGCTGCTTTGTGTGATTACATCTAACTAAATAACAACAGCTAGTCACTGGAAATTGCCAGACGTTAATAAACTATACAAGGAATTAAAGAGTTCAATTATTGGTGCAAAACCATTGATGGAATTTTTTGCCTAGAATATGAGAATGCCACATTTTACACTTGACCAGCTAAGGTTATGAAAACTGTTACAAAAGTCTGTGCAAGATACTGACGTTGATGAACACTATGAAGTACGTTAAGCCACGGAGGTGGGGAGAATAGGAATCAATGAATTAAAGAAAGACATTTTCAAATACCGCACTAGTCAAACTGAAAGTGGTAATAAACACAAGCGAAACCAAATTTACGAAGTGGCAGCTGCAATTTTGACATAAAAATTATACCATTCACACTCACTTACCTGAACTCCATTGTTTTTTATAAATTTGGGAGACAATATTTTCACTGTGAAATATACAATCACTGTCTCTGTTCTACGCTGTGGTAGATGTGTCTAGATAATTTCTGGACTCCACAACATGACAGTTGAAAAATGCCATTGCTGTGTTGTCGACACTGTCAATTGTGCCACTTTTAGCCGCAGTTTGCTTAAGATACTACACGCTGGCCGGGGCTGTTGGGTTTACTGATAGCTGGAAGGAAAAAATGTGTCGTTGAACTTGGTACAGTACGTGTGTTTAACCACGAGCACCTATTATACTTGTCATTATTCCTATCTAAATATTAAGATGTAGTTAGTAGCCTAGTGGCCTATTGTGGTGGTACCGATTGTCTTCAGTACTATGCCTTACAAGTTTCTCAGCGGTGAGCTACTCTTATATCAGGGTGTCGTGGTATCGAAGGTTAGACACATGCAGAACGGTAGTCAAACACATGGTTCAATCAACAGCTCATATTTATTACCTCTTCCTTTTTTCAAAGACTCACACAATCACACTTACGTAAGGACATACACTTCTCTTTTGCACAAAATTAAAATAAAACTGAAAAATAACTGAACCAAAACAGAGCCAAACTCAAAGGAAACAAGCACGTGCTGAACTAAAACATAACTTCAGAAACCGACAGTGGGCCAGCCACGTGGTCGGTATCGCCATAAGTTTACGTCAAATGAAAGAGAGTAAACCAATAAAGAGAAATACTAGCAAGTCTTTTTACCGCCTTCCATTGCGGCCCGATGGCTTTCGTTCGCTTCTCTAAGCTTACCAAGTGCTGAACTCACACAACGCAACACATGTCCGGCGTCCTCGACAGTTAAGAACCGGTCTGGATACAAAATAAACAAACTAAAATTACCGAAAAATCTGCAAAATTCTGCTGAGCATAAAGACTGATTTTACCATTACAATCACAAAATATTAAATAAAGTTTTGGCATCGGACATTGCCAGCTGTACACTTTGGTGTACCCTCTGTGAACCCCTATCGGTGTCGCCCCCGCGGCACCATGGTCGGGCTAGCCGAACTCATTTACACATCTTTATGATAAACACCAAAAACTTTCCAACTGCAATAACTTTTAAAAGATCAATTTTTCGTAAAATTTCCAAGAGTCTAAAGTTGCTTGAATTTTTATGCCGTTTCATAAAAGTCCACACAAGACATATTTATTTTAAATTCACGTGCTGGCCAAAAACATGCCTTAAAATAACTCCAACTCAAAGCTTGAGAACACATTATTTGACATTAAAATATTACAATGAGGAGACTAATCATTAGCAATTGCATCCAGACGCGGTTTTGTTGCTGTACTGTTTCGCCAGGCCCAATAACGGTTTTACATTTAGAGAGTGGGTTTTACAGGTGATATCCTGTTCAGCAGAATTATAATATTTAAATTATTTAACCAAATGACTTTCTTAGAAGATTATTAGGCTTAAAACAACAAACATGGAACTTTCATTGAAAAAACACTGCTGACTTACAATTGTATATTCACAAGCAGTTTAATCATCTACAGGCAATGGCTTAAAGTAGGCTGGGCGGGCAACACACTGGGGCTTCCAAAATAATAAAGGCATCATCACTGCCCTACGCCTAACTGACGCTAGGCTGACCAGCTCTTGGTTCTGAAGTGTCAGTAACACTGGCTAGCATTATTCATGCCAAATAATAAAACATTAACAGGGACTCTAAGCAAAACCTTAAAACACGCAACTGACTTATCGAAAAAGTATACCCCAAGCGCAGGCTGGTCGCTTCACACTACGTACCACCCATTTTTAACATACATGTAATATACAGTAACTGCGTTTTGACTGGTTGTTTTCTTCAAAACCCTCACCTTCTGTGCAAAAAATATATGTTACTTACAATAGAGGCCCCCAACTACAACATTGTCTACTACGACGACAATGTAACTATGACAGTATTCTCAATTTCCGTCAAAGAAAAAAATAAAATTTAAATTATTTAAAAGAAATAAAATGGAAAAAGTTAACTTTTTGCGAGCAGGAAAGATGATTTAAGTGTTCATTAAAATTCAGGAATAATTAGAGACCTGGAATTTTCACAAATACGAAGTAACCGCGATAAAATGTGAAAGTCTACTACGTCTGCTATAAAATGTTAAATTCTCCAGGTGAGCACCTAGATCCTTGGTGTGGCCGGGCACATTAGCCGCTGCTTTGCCGCTTGGGCGTAGCTCCTGTGTTGGGTTGACAAGGGGGGGGAGGCCTGCCCGGATACTTGCACAAAGGAAAGAGGACAATAAGAATACACTCTCCCTCCCTCAGCCACCTTGTACATAAAATCATTGCCAGTTAGCAATGCCTGATTGGAGATAGAGAGATAAAGAGAGAAACGCTACGCTGTCCGATGCCAGACACGCTGTTGTCAGGTGTTCTCAAAAAGCTTCTGCTCAGCTCACATGACGACATGGCTATTTGGAACATGGCACTAGAGTAACCTGCTGCACGATGCACAGTAGCACATTCTGATGGAACAGCGAAACACTGTCTCCACCTTAGTTCTTGTGCTGTCCACCACCGTGGTATTTCAATTGCGTACCTAGATCCCTGATGTCGTTCATCCGCCGCACGGCAGCCGCCACCAAGTACGTCATCAGGAAGGATCTAGGCACGTGCATTGTTGCGCAATGCTGCATGTACATATTGCTCGTGCTCGCTGTTAAAATTTTTGGAAACTTGATAACTATTATTGCTTTGTCTGGTATCAATTTCTTCAGAAAAATTATGCCTATTAAATGAAATAATTATTACTGTCTTGAAAATTGTCAGTTTTACGTCGGTGACAGTTTAACACGAACTTGGACAAAAAAATTTTTTAAACGGTAGAAGTTGGTGCGTTTGGAAACGACAATGCAACAACGACAAATTTCTTGGAAACCATGGCTTGCCGTAGTAGCGAAGCTTGCCCGTAATAATTACTTAATATTCAAGTTCAAGCTGTCATTAAATTAAAAATGTGAGGTATTTCAGAAATGTGGACCTAACCTTATTTACATACATCATGTTCATTTTAAGTGTAATAAATTTATTGTTTACTTATTATGAGGTGACTAATTTGGATGGTAAAATTCAATGGCTCTAAACAACCCTGATATAATATATTATGTACTTACATGAAGTATGTAAGGGCAGTTGGTGCATGGAAAACAAAAGAATTTTTTAACTGCACATGCTGCCTTGCAGAGAAAAATAATTTTTTGTGACAAAATAATTTTGTAGTTATTTGAAAATATCCACAGAATGGATTCCGTATGTCGTAAGCCATTACATTATCCAGTTCCTTAATTACTATAAGAAAGAATTACATTAATTGTAATCCTTCCTTTTTGTTGTTGCCAAAACAAAATAGGTACATTTCAGGGAGATTCAAACAAATGTATTTCTAAAAATTTAGAATATGTACAAAGCCAGTTAATGTGCTAGTAAAATTAAATATGCACAGCATGCACCAACCCCCTTAACGCATGGAAGGTATCTATCTGCTGATCTCATTACATTAATACATGAGAAATGTTAACTACTGTGGCTAAACAATTTCTATAGAGCAATTTTATGGGTTTCTCGAAGTAACAAAGATGGATTCATGTTTCTAGATAATCTTGTAAATTGTTTGTTATGAATGTACTGAGATATTTGCGTAGTATACTTGTGTATGTAGTAACAGTTCAGTTGACAGGAGGTCTGGGTAAAGGTGTGTTTGTTTTCATGGTTATATTTATTGGTTAAGTGGTGCATTTCTTTTTTTTACTTTATAGACTTGGTTTTAAAAAGTTACAGTAGTACATTAGTTATAAAGCTGTTAAATTTTTGCTGTTACTAACAGACTAATATAAGACATCATGAATGTTGCCTTGGGCAGCCTATGTTAACCCACCAAGTGCAGCTGTCAAAGACTAATAATGTATATTGCAGTCACACATGTTTAGTAATATGTATAAGAGTATTCCAAGATGTGTACTTCATGTAATGAGCTTTGAAGGAAATGAGTAATCATGATATGAAAGTAACATAGGAGATATGATTTTATTCCGTTTTTTATGGTACACTATACATATATTACTTAAATATGCACAGGCTACAAATTTGTCCTACCAAATGACAGATGGCTTGTGTTATGTAGTTAGCTGCTGCAATGGGTTAACCTACTCCACATAATGAATGTATACATCTCATGCCAAATACAATAACAACGAAATTAGTTGTAGCAATATGTTAGTGGTTGTGACTATAGGTATTGTGTACATACCCATGCTTGGCAGTTAAGTATTGTGTAACTTTGATACATTTTCCCATTTTTAGCACTTCAGTAAAACCACTTAAAATACAGGACTTCAGTCTGTAAACAGCAAATACGCATTGCCAGCATTACCGTAGGCAAAACAAGGCCAAGCGTAGGCAGCTTCCAGCCTGCTGGACCGTGCCGAGTGGCGCTAGCCAGCGTGCATGTAGATCCTTTGTCTCACTCATCCAGTCTGCTGAATGAGCATCTAGGCACTCACAACGCTGCATGTGGCGGCGCGAAGAACCAGGAAATAAGATATGATTCATTGCTCTGATGGAAACTAAGTACCGACATCTGCAGATAGTGCAGTACATGCTGCTGCAGAGCATTCCCTTGCTGTGCTGCAGCGCGCCTGGGTGCCCGCAGACCTAGAGGTTTTTCACCATAGCTACTTCTGATATGTCATACGGTGCTGAGCATTATTTATACATTTGGGAGATATAATTTAATTTTTAAAACGTCACCCACATATTTAATTCACGTAATATTTAAACGTTATTTGATTTTGTTTTGAACAAACAGCAATTAAATTAGAAGTGTATTGTGAGAAAAAAAATTTTTTTTGAGGGTATGTTGAAAATGTGGGGTGCAGGTAATTTGGGCGGGTGGTATGTAGGTAAGTACCTACGTTGATTTTATACCTTGTTTTAAGATGATTTGTTGGATAATGAGCATTATTTGCACAAATGTCTTAACAAAGTTTTGTTGTACAGTAGAACCCCGATTTAACAAAATGCCATGGGACCCGAAGATGTTTACTCGAAATCAATGTTTCGTTAAATCAGACGTAATATCCCCCCCCCTCCCCTCAAAAAACAGTTAAACCTTGGGTTTCGTCGGAATTTAAGGTAATTTTTAAAAAGTCTAATAACTCAAAACAATAACAAAACGCATTTACCATCAACAGGTAAGGGGAACGCTAGGCGAGCATGCGCATGGTGAGTTAGGCCGCCCTTGCATGCGCCATCAACACGTGAGAAGTGATGACTAACACCACGTATCCGTCAATATTTCTGTCTCTCTCCGGTCCGCTCCACCAACACAATTAAGGAAATTCCCATAAAAAATAGTAAAAAAAAATTTCGATGAAAACTGAATTAAAAGTTTGCGAGACAACAGTAAAATAATAATTAAATACGCGCAGCGGCAACCATTGTAGCTTGTTGACAGCTGCGCTCGTGAAACTAATTCGTTGGTCTGCTCACTAAAACTACTTAGCACTCAAGCGGTTTTTTAGCACCGGAGAAACAAATAATTTATGTTTGCGGTAGTAAATTCATTGTAATAAGTCTGCATTAATAATATTACGTACGTACTTTTTTTTAATATAAATTCACTGGTTTGTCGCGGGACGCGCAAGTAAATAATCATGCTGGGCACAACTGTATTCTATCAGTGATAGAATTAATAGAGCACTCTGTGCTGCAGCGCATTCTAACGGAGACATGAAGCACTGTCTGTGAATTAGTTCCTGCGCTGTCCACCGCCACGCTGTGTAGCCTGGCTACCTAGATGCTTGTTCAGTCGCCAGCCGCTAAGATGATCTAGGCGCGCGCTTGTTATGCAACACAGCGTCACTCACTTGGCCACGCACGTGCGTGGTTATCTCAAAAACACTACCGCGGCAAAAGTTTTCAACGAATTTTAACAAA
This sequence comes from Medauroidea extradentata, assembly GCA_003012365.1. Taxonomy (NCBI): domain Eukaryota; kingdom Metazoa; phylum Arthropoda; class Insecta; order Phasmatodea; family Phasmatidae; genus Medauroidea; species Medauroidea extradentata. The sequence goes on along the minus strand of PNEQ01082329.1, from coordinate 13,126 downwards.
ATTTTTTTTTGTTTCTCGACAGAGAAATAAGTAAGTATAAACTGCGGCCAGTGCTAGTATTTTTACAGACTTACATTACAATGAACATTCTGGAAGTATGTGTATAAAAACGATGTTGCTGTAAAAATGTAATGAGTTCTGGGATTCCTACTCTCATTTTTGTGGGAATTGTTCAAAACTGGTGTCAATCTGGTAATAATTATCTGATAGTTATTTCTCAGTAAATATGTAGCTGCTTTTATTTTCCATTTTCTTGATAGTGTAGAGAACTACATAATTCACTTATCGAGGTCGAAACTTGATATGGTCAAGTCTATGCCACACATTGGTTATCAGTCTAACATGCCTGAGCTAGCATTACAGTAGTAAAGCAGTTACGGAACTTTTCACTGTCTTACGTGCATATGATCTAAGTTATTGTCAACTTAATTTAAGTCTTTAAAATATTAACTTCTAATTTGTTACATATTTTAAGGAATTTTATATCATAACTAGTGTTTTATGAGAGGTTTTCTAAATTCATGTGCACATACCGAATCCTAGTTGTCACAATTTTTGGGCTATCAAGTTTCCCAAGTCCATGCAAGAGTAACAATACATGCACACATACAAAATCAGAGTATTATCAACAGAGTATTATTATATTTAAAATATTCAAATGCCAAATATGTAGTAAGTAAAAATGATTTTCAATGTATTCAGTAAACCCGTGGTAAACTGGCCTATGTCACTAAGTACTAAGTATTTTAACGTACTGTACTTAAAATGTCGAAATGCAGTAAGTACCGAATTTATTCATGTAGTCGCCGCAAATATTTGACCAAATTTTTTGCCTAAAAAATTAGTTGCGGCCATGGTGTGTTTTCACAAAAATTACCTTCTAAATTTTTTGGGTGTAAAATATAACATAAATGTACAATTTTTTTTTCTATACGTATTTACTCGTCCATACTGTGACCATTTCTCAAAAATAAAGAGAAAGATTTCTGGCATGCGTAGTAAACATGGAAAAAATAAGAGACTGTAAAAATCTTGTTAATCCATTCATCTGAGTCACTAAGTGAAACTCGTTAAAGAGATCCCGCATAAGACGTTTACATTTTACAGTCCATTACATATATGCTATTATTTTCCCTGTAAGCAGTTTATAAACAAATCTGATTCATGCTTAAAACATCACAACTCTCCAGACGCTGCTACATTATCAACAGCGCATCATAAACCAGTGAGTGTGATTCATCGTGTCTGGTGATAGGTCATGTAGGCATTCTGGAGGATCTAGGACCGTATGACGTGAAGTCGGGCACCTAGATGCTCGGTTCTGCCGCCACATCTTGTAGGCACAAAATACGGAGGATCTGGTGTGCGTGCCACGCTTACAATAGACTGACGTTGACAACGATCACTTTTGCAGAATTCACATTTTTTAATTCTGGCTAAGATGTTTTCTTGCCAAAAGTGATCGCAAAACCTGGTCCCTTGGTAAACGTCTTGACAATGCCGCTGACGGCCGAGTATAGGCACGACGCTTCAGAGTTTTACTGTATTTTCCCCCGTGGGTGTTGCCATTATTGGGGTTTTGTAAAATAATGGTGTGAGTACAGTATTTGGGTCAGTAAATTACACTACTTCTGCATACAAAATGTATGGCAGTTGTTGTTCGTTAATTTGCAGACAGTAAATACAGAAAGTAACCTATTTAAAGACATTGCAGGAATATGTACATTCTTTTTTTTTAGGTGAGGCTGGATTTGATCACAAGGCCAAACCACAGTTCTGTTGCCTCGAGTCTAATGTGCTTTATTAACATTGCAGGTTGTTTAAAACTGTCTGTTTTTAAATTCGACTAATGCTGTAAATAGTTCCTGGTGGGGCTCTGATTTGAACAACGTCCATGACTTTATTCCTCTGTTAGTAGCACAAGTTCCAGTTAATGATTTTATCTTGTTGGTACTATGTTGCTTATCTCCTATGTTACTTTATGTACTAAGGGATTTGTATGTGAATATATTCATGGCCTTTCTTTAAGAAAATCTGCACAAAATATTTTTTTTTGCACAACTATGCAAGTGTATATATTGGAATGTTTTATTTTGTGAGCATCGATACATGTACATACATGGTTACAATATATACATTATTTAATAAGTGTTTTTTTTGTACCTTAAAAATAATTTGTAATATTTTTGTGCATGCCGAGTGGTTTTGTAATATACTTTACTTTGAAGGCAAATTATTTATCAAAAGACAGCAGCTCTAAGCTTGCAGATCTGATGTTGACCCCTACTGCTGCAGGCTTGGCTAGCCGTGTACAACTACGACAAGGTACTAGACAAGTATTGCTGGTGTGCTGTAATCTCTCAATGCCAGCACCATGTTGCAACTTAATGTTCAATACTATAACATTACAGTGGAACCTCTATCTATCGAACCCCCATGTATTGAATGTCCGCATCTATGGAATACTTTCTGTGGTCCCATTTCTTATTTGTCTACATTTCAAGTCCACACCCATTGAATGTCTGCATGTACTGAAATGTTTTGTCTGTCCCCTATGAAACGATGGATAGAGGTTCCACTGTATAAATATTCACTCCAATAGAAGAAATCACTGCAGTGTCATTTATCAATGTAATGTTTTATTGAAAGATCACCAATTGGAAATCCTTTTCGCTGGAACGAGTGTACAGTGGTCATTGTTTTGCTCCCAATTTGTCCAGTCTTGAAATACTCGGATCCAGATGCACTGCACTATTTCTGCCTTGTCTGTTCTCACTCGTTTACCATACTCCTCCCCTCTATGTGGTCCAACCCCTTCACCATCCAATCTCCTTCTACCCCATCCTTCTCCAGAATCCTTCCCTCTTCATATTCACGATGTGCGCACTGCGAGCAAGAATATTATTCATCACATCAAGATGCAGCAGCAGTTGTGGCTAGATGGACTCAGGGGAACATGTCTACGTCACTGTCACTTCCAGATACAGACAGCTTGACACTCTTGAAAGCCATGCCTTCAGCAGTAACCAGCTTTCCCTGCTGTGCCCTGGACGGCAGCATTGACATGCGGACCTGCCAACATAATTTACCATCAAATATAGTGAAAACTCGTAAATACAACTCTGCTGACACAAACTGGGCTTTCTTGCCCCTTGGCATGAGAAGTGACATTAAATGAAAACTTAAATGGTAAAGAACATTTTTCTTAATGCATAGAACAATGTAATTTCAAGTTCATAGGATAATAAACAGCAGGGAAAAATATTTACAGAATATTAGGTTAGTTTTAGCAATACATATGTAAATAGAATACTGGCAATTTGAAAAAATATGTTTAAGCATGCAGCAAAATACAATCAACCCCGGACGTAATTCCTATTCTCAGAATAAATGTGAAAAATTGAAGGTAAAAAAGTATTTAAAAAATTAAATTCAAAGAAAAGAGGAGAAAATTAAGTGTTGCATTTATTATGGCTGCAAATGATAGTTTTTTTTTCTCTCAAGAACTGTAGTGCTGCACATGTGTTACTGTCAAAAAATAAAAAGTCAAATCTAAGAGTTCTTTTAATATTTTCATAGATTCAAATACATTAGGTTTATTCACCACAACTTGTAATTACATTATTTTCTTCAGGCAGAACACTGGGAAACTAACTTTCTGCTCAGCCATACAACTGTCACATGCCTATAAAAATACACTTGTTTTTACCATGAACGTAACCTGTGTATTACAAGCTTGCTTTGTCAGAAACAGTAGCTGTGAAAATGTCTTGCCATGACCCAATCCATTTGTAAAAGTTATTGAAAATATGCATGCCAGATCTTAGTATGTATTGCAGTAAATCTGCTTATACTCCCCAATAGATTTCTCAAATGTAAGAAACTGTCATGTTCGACAAAAATTAACTATCAAGAACTGGCCTACCTCAGTGAATGATTGTTGACCTGTAGTTTTTTTTTTTCAGACAAATTGTTACAGTATAATTAATATAAACATGGATATTTCAAAGTACTGATTATATGAATAAGAAAAACGAGTTCTGAAACTGCAGCAAATCAGTCTATGGGAATTGGTCTACAAATCCGGTGTACAAATATTTTGTATGCAACAAAGTATCACAGTCGTACATTGTCATAATTTACAAGTTTGTAATGGTTACACCTGTTTGTCAGTCAGTTTAATACCGGTACCAATAGCATCATAGGCACATATAAAGAAATTATATATATATATATATATGATCTTTGAGGCTTGGAATGGTGATAGTAAACATAGTACATGAGACCCGTCACATGGTGTGTATGTAGCACAATCTCAAGTTTTGTTTATCGGCATGCTTGCATGCCCTCACCTTGCTGAATGTCGTGCTTCATTCAAGTGATGACAGGTGCAATAGCTATGCCACAGCAGAAAGCACAGTGCGTGATTTGCTTAGTTAAAACAAAATAAACAAACTCCATTGTTATACTGTAGTGCATTACAATTATCGACATAAGGTGGTAAAGTACGTACTGACAAAAATGTGATAAAGACACCTGCATTCTGAAGAAGTGGACCAATTGTATGGCTGACGCCAAGGCCAGACATGACACCCTTGGATTTTTGTGGGGACATGTTAAGAAAATGGTGTACGCAGAGAAGATATGTGACAGCCAACACCTGCGCCGACAAATTATTGCAGCAGTTGAATCCATACATATGACATTCTGGCACGAATGTGGGAGAAGAATGAATATTGGTTTGGACATGTGAGGAGCCACAGCGAGGCTCACACAAAGTGCAGTTAACATTTCAGAAACGTGAAGGCATGACCAGGGGCATGCACTTATCGTTTTATTTTCATACAAAATTCGAGGTTATTTTTATTAAAAATCAGTATTATTATTTACAAAAGTGGTGTTAGTATTTCCAGTTGCAGATAAGTATGTAAAAAAAAAAAAAAAAAACAAAGAAAATCATATGAATAGACCTATAAGAGTGGCTGTTAGTAAATTGAAATTGATAACAGAAACAAAATAAACAAGTATAATTTACCTGTCAGTCATTGTCGCTTGACACCATGGCTTGAAGAAACATTTTCCTTTAACCGGTTTTTGTGTTTTTCACATTTAACATGTTTCACGCACGAGCATTTTCGGTCCCACGCTACCGCAACATTGCAAAATTTGCAAAATATAGTTCTTTCGTCACTTGCATACAAGCCATCTTTTGAAAATTCGGCTGCTCGTTGCTTTGCAGTAACTGCGGGTTTTGGCATGTTAATTATAAAATAACATCATTAATAAAAAATAACCTCAAACCTCACACCACGTGTGGTAACAGAACAACTAACGGTAGCGAAACGGGCGGAAATACATATATCAAAAATTAATTTATGTACATGTTCGTTTCTGGCAATATAAACACCCGTAATCGATCTCAGTGATACTATCGATAGTCGAAACTCGAGGTTACAGACGTGAGACAATGGCAGTTACTAACGGAAGTCTCAAACGATATGTGGAAATCTTTGTTTATTTTACGTGCCCGGCATCAGAGTTTTAAGTGATTATATCGAAAACTTGTGCAAATAAATAGTTTTTAAGTAATTCTGTGTGTGTGTCGACTTACGGCAAATGTCTTGAAAATACGTTACGTTACTGAGGAAAATACCGTGGTAGTTATGGTGTCGTAGCGGAACCAGAGGTTAGCCTAACCTAATATTGGATTTATTTTCTAATATTATTGATATACATACTCTCACGTTTAAAAGTTTGTAGAATAAAACTAGTAACAGGTCAAAATTAGGCGATTCACTATATTATTTGTTGCAAAAACAGCAATTTTCGTACTTCTGTAACAAAAATTTAAAAATCGAGCTTATTTGTTTTAAAACACTAAAATTCGCGTAAAAATTCGTTTTATCGCAAATGCGAATTTTGCATGCCCCTAGGCATGACCTCTTTTTTTCACACTGTTGTTTACGTAATATTGTATTGGCTTCATAGGGAAAACTGCTTGTAGAAGCCCAAAATATAAACAACCTCTTACACTCGGTTAAAATACTTGCAGAACAAGCCAGATGTTGATACCAAATAGACTGCTGTAGTCACTTTACGTATTAACGCAGATTGGCCTTCTGCCCTGTACACATGACTGGACTAGATTGCGACTACACTAGAACTCTGTTACAACATTTATGGATATAACATTTTCTTGCATATAACATCACTTTTTTCTCAAACAATCAAAACTTATGTAAATTTTTTTTTAACTGTATTATTTTTAATAAAATAACTAAGCTGTAGATTAAAAACATCTGTCAAAACCAAATTAATGTCTGAGAAAGTATCATAAGTGTACATGACAGTGATATTAAAGACTGTGATACTGAATATGACGATCATGAACCTACAGAAGACAAGTGGGAGAGCCTCTATTATACACACAATGTATGTGTTAATCATGTTTATGATGGCACAGTAACTACAGCCTCTTTTAATCTCATTATAGGCTTATTTACTGTACATAAAGTATCAAATTTTAAGTTACTTTTGTGTAATATCCATTTATTGGTGGAAAAATCTTGATTCCTGCTCATAACATTTTCCTGCATATAACACTTTTTTTCACAGGTCCCTTGAAAAATGTTATAACAGGGTTCTACTGTAGATCTGTTTTTATTTCATGAAGTAACTTGTGGGGAACCACTGTGGCTGGACTGTAGTTACTTTCTTCACACTTGATGGCCATAATTAGTCCCGACCATAGACTGAATGTAGATATGTTCTCAGGGTGCTCCAATTTATACCCCACCCTGTACGTATTTTCTCGCCCACCATTGCAAACATTGCGTGCAGCTGCTGGCTCTACTCAGCTCCAGACAAGCTGACCTTGCTACGTGTGATAAGTAAATGTCACTACTCACGTCAAAGATTACCTTCGTAACTACTGTGAAACCTAATACAAACTTCAACAAACTTCTTTAAATTCTTGCAATTTGAAATAATGTGTTATGTAGGCTCTGAAATGTATGTCTAACTCTTTATCCTCAAAATAAAAACCTTATTGAGAATTTTAAATGTTCGTTGCAATGGGAGATTACAATTAGAATATATTGGTTTGTGGACATTCGCCATTGCTCATGTTTTGCTGATCAAACTTGTGCTGAATGACAAAGTACAAAAAATAAAACAGGGGGAAAAAAAGCAATCCCACAGAATTCTGGCAGTTTTTTACCTTTTCAATTTTTTTTATTAAAAACAGGGGGGAAAAAAGCAATCCCAGAGAATTCTGGCAGTTTTTTACCTTTTTAATTTTTTTAATAGATAACAAAAAATTCTACGTTTAGAATTCTTTGTTGTCTAATAAAAAAAAAATTCAGTAAAAAACTGATAAAATTCCTCTGGGATTGCTTTTCTTTTCTGTGTTTCATGTCATTAAACAGAAGTTTGATCAACAAAACATGAGCAATGGCGAATGTCCACAAACTAATATATTCTAAATCTTATTGCCAACACAACTTTCAAACAGTGTACTCGAGATGTATTATATGTTGCTTTTTTTTAATTTAAAGAAAATTTTTACTAGACATGTAAATGAACATATAATTGTTCACCTGACTCCTTCAAGGGAAGAGAAAACTCCAGTTTGTATTAACAATGTTTCACTGTACTTGTTTCTAGCTTTATTTCTGCTGAATCCACGATGGCTACTAGTAAACTAAAATATACGTGAAGGTTGCACTATCAGCACATAACACTCACGGAAGGCCTTTTGTCTGCGGTGCTCATGAAACCAACGACCATCTTGTTGGTGGTGTGGGCCCACAGGAACTCTCCGTTATCTGCACAATTTCTCACGACAATGGCCCCACCCAACCGATTGTCCTCTGGTACATTCTTCAGGAAGCACGAGTCTGTCGACAACATACATAAAAAACTTAACGCACAATGTACACTTCCATCAGCTATCAACATACAAAACATTACATAAATATTAATATGCATGTTAATAATCCAGTTAAATATTCGTCTGTGTAAAGTTATCAGAAGTAGTGACAGTGTTAAGAGGAAAAAGACAAGTGTAGAAGTGAAGATTCTCTGAGCAAGTTAAACGTGGGTTGTACATATGACCGGGAAGATCGTTAAGGGGAAGGCCCTGTCTCCTGACCGAGCGAGGTTGTGCAACGGAAACACGTTGGACTCACATTTGGGAGGAACCGGGTTTGATCCCTGGTTCCAGCCGTCCTGATTTCAGTTTTCCATAGTTTCCCAAAATCATGCTGGGATGGTTCCTTATCAAGGGCCACGGCCGACTGGTCTTCCAGCTGCTGTCGTTGTACCAAGTCGTGTGTCGCAGTCTCTACTCCCTGTCGACAAGATGAACCCAGCTCCTGTCATTGTACCAAGTTGTGTGTTGCAGTCTATAGTGACCTTGCTGTCGACAAGATGAACCCAGCTGCTGTCATTGTACCAAGTTGTGTGTCGCAGTCTCTCCTCGCTGTCGACAAGATGAACCCAGCTCCTGTCATTGTACCAAGTCGTGTGTCGCAGTCTCTTCTCGCTGTCGACAAGATGAACCCAGCTCCTGTCATTGTACCAAGTCGTGTGTTGCAGTCTCTACTCGCTGTCGACAAGATGAACAGCCTACTTATCCTATCTTACCTTACCTAGTTCTCTGTTCCGGTTATCATCGTCACTTCACGAGGCCAGTTCTGCTAAGTTTTAGTCAGACAGAGGTTATGTGTGGGACCTCTGGTGGTCGAAGCCTAGGAGACGCAGGTCAGACGCTGTTAGGCTACGGTGGGCGTTGAGATAAGTCTAGTAACTTGTATAGTCTAGTGCTTACACTTTCCATTATCTGCATCACCGTACACACACCTGTGAGTTCATAAGACAAGTACATTATTGTACAAGAGTACACAGGTCCGGGAGTTGATTGAATAAAAAGGGATAAAGAAACTTATATGAGTGCTAAGGTAAGAAAGCAAATCGCCGACGTCAGATGACCCTGAAAAGTGGAAGCAACTAGACAAGGGAGGATGGTAGAGACAGCAGCTGTGTGCAACGTCATGTTCTCTGTTACACTCGCACAGCACAGACAGTTGCCAGTGTTGCCACGTATTGATGGTGCACCGCCCGGCCAGAGACCTCCCGGCCAAACTCGGTAGACTAATGACAAACTAATAACCCAAGTCGGCCGGCCTTCGCGCAGTCACAATGAGCGAGCCAGTAATAATTGTGTGAATACAATCCACTAATGTTCCTAAATTGTTTACAAAAATGTTTGGTGCTGCATCTACATGCCAAAATACATTCTTGCTGCTCACTTTTTTTTAATGCTGGGAGGGTATTATAGACATGTCAGGTGTAACAATTTTTCAGAAAAAAAAACATGCCTACAAAATGAAATCATCATTTGATTTTAAAAACATGTCAGTTTTATGCCACTGACAGTTAAAACACAAACTTAGGGCAAAAAAAACTGTACCTACTTAATTTCTAAAATTTTTATTTTTAAGAGGTCTAAATATGTACAGTAGTAATTTTCACGCTCGTAACGTAATTTAAAATTTCTTTTAAAAACTCCAAACTTCAAGTAATTTTAGTTTGGGCCCTTAAGCCCATGAGCTTCCAGCCACTACCCATGGCTAGTTTTGCCCCTACGTATGACTTATGTTACCTTACACTGCAAGTTTTTTAAATTTCAAAACTAGAAACTTAGAAAAAAATATATCAGGCTAGATAAAATTGTTGTAAGTCCTGTAACTTGCACAGCAGGTGCAGTGCTAAAACTATACATATCAGCACAGGGACCCATAGCAACCAAACCTCCCAATCAACGGTTACTTAGGTTTAAAATCACTGTACAGATGGTGGTAACAGCAGAGTGTCGCGTACTCACCCAGGAACTTGTTCTGGAAGCAATCGTGTAAGGCTACGATGGTGGAGCCCCTGCTGGCATCCTGGATATCGCAGGCCACCTCCCGAGCCAGCATGGTGCTAATGAGGTACTCCCCGCTGCCTGAGGTACAAGCAGCCACTGCAGGGCGACCACCTGCTGCGTCCTGGGCCCAGCAGCCACATCCATACACCCCTGCCTGTTGTATCACAGCACACGAGCATATCACACTTGTAGCTTTGCGAGTTTCTATTACGCATGTCAATAACCAGTTTACCAAATACGTATCACTTATATGAGTGAGTGAGAGATTTGTGGTCAGCACTTAACATTTGTTATCTTCAGTGTTGGTGAGGGGTGACATGAGGTGAATATGGCACATCACCTGAATGAAGGTGTAAGGAAAACCGGAGATGCCCGAAAAAACTCTCCGACCAATGACGTTGTCCGCAACGATTGCCGAGGACTTACCCGGCAGGTAATAGAACCCGGATCGCCTTGGTGGGAGGCAGATCACTCACATATTTCACAATAATATTAAAGGTCACACCTGGCAGTTTTTAAGGCTATACTGCAACAAAAGAGTACTATATTTACTGTGTACTGTGATGAAAATATATATTTATTAAAGTGATTAGGTTCAGTATAGTGTAGGTGTGTAGGGAGTGACACCTGAATATCCACATTAACAGAACACACAAGACAATTTAAACATAATTATGATTTCATAACAATGTAATTTACTATTAGAAAAAGGTTTGCAAACATGTGAGGAAACTGACTGAAATCTAAAATTAAAACACAGTATTCAAAATCCAACAGTCCTGAAATTCGTATTCCAAAGTTAAAACAAATTACGGTAATTGCAAATAAATAGTAGCACTCCAAATAATTGAAAATTATTCTCAGGGTTCAAATAACAGTTTAAATGAAGGTCACTAATAATTACTCTGCTGCTCAATTACAAGGACTAATTTTCCCAGGACTTCTGGGTACATGTATTTAGTTATCCTTTCAAAACATCCAATTCTAAAAAATTAATAATTTAAAGTTCTGAAAAAGTTCAACTTAGTCTCCATTAAAACACTTATAATCCATTGAAAATAGTTTGATACCAATTGATTTGCAGCAATAAACGAAAATTAGGGTGACAAAGTAAAGAAAGTTCAGGTTTTCGCTTAGCTGGCCAAAATGGCTTATACCGGCGTCTTCTTCTGTCTTGAAGTTCACTATTAAATTTCTATTTGTGGTTCCTATCGCTCGACCCTCTTCTTACAAGGTCGACGAACCTACAATATTTACTGTCTATATCAGCAATTAAAAAGTATTACATTAACTGTAATTACCATTCTGGATAAAACCATTTTATATTAATTAAATTACGTCAGGGCTTTTAAAAATACGGGAAAATATTACAAATACTCTTAAAACATGTAATTTAGCATAAAATTACGATTTTAGTGATTAAAATATATTTCTGTGACTTTTAAAACAAGTTAAATGTACCGTTTATACACTTAAGGGTTGTATCTTTGAGTGTGGGAAAATCGGGGCGAAGAATTTTTCGCGCCGGATCAGAGAGCCTAGAGGCGTGGTTTGTGGCGCGAGGCTGTGGGGTTTCGACAAACAATGGATGGAGAGTGGGGGAAGTCATCTTCCCCTCCATAGGACAGTGCGTGATGCGTGGCTGGCCAGCCACAGCCAGCGTTACAGATAAGCTCTCCGCTTATCTAAGTCGTGCAGGCTACCTGTCTGCGCTACTCACTCCATATGAATTTTTTTTTGTGTGTGTGTGCATTGCAATTGCCAGTGCGCGTCTCTACATTTGAGAAGAAAGCTAACGTCTACTGGACGTGTATCGCAACAATGTAATTACCATACTTACAGTTGCTTGGATTTGACAGCATTGTAACAAGGGTTTTACGACATGTGATGAAAGCTCACATGCATAGCTACTGATGCATACATGAGGGAGATTTGCGAAGTTTTTACTAAAACTGAGATATTCTAAGTCAGAATTTACATTGTGATTTTAACCTGCTATAATCCCCTTTTGTGTATTCTTTTTATAGGATATAATTCGGACATTTTTCTACTCTCACACTGAATTACTTAGTGCCAATATCCGTTGGACGCGTTAGGAATTGAACCCGGATTGATTAGGCTCAAGGCAAGCGCTGTGGCCGCTGCACCACCGCGGGCTCAAATATTACAAGACGATATCCAGCTGCACTCGACGAGTGTTCTGGCAAATAGAAGACACAGTGCTTAGAGTGCAGTCCAAGAGCAGAAACTGAAAGACCCTATTACTTTGTCAATTAACATAGTTTGAAAATCATTAACTTTCTGCTGCGATTAAAATAATAAATCAAGACTTTAAGAAATAATTCGGTTCAAAATAGTAGGCAAATTAACTATTTATCTGTATGACTGATGGCAGAGAATTTGCGTACCAATTGCCGTCAATTTTTTCAGTAAATTATCGTAGTTTTAACGCAACAACACAGATCAAACTTACAAAGTATAAGGAACAGGAAACCGCTTGATAATGCAGTCAGCAAATAATTGGGTCAACATCTTCATTTTTTTTCTTCATTTTATTAATATACAGTAATTAAATCACTGGAAGGTATTGTAGTACATGAACAGAAATAATAACCTGGTTATAGAATGTTGATGTAGTTCAAGCGCTCGCCAGAGCAGGTTGTGTTTCTCGAATGCTCCTGCTAATCCGGTTCTCAGAGGGCTAAGTATTCTCTGCGGTCGGAAATATGTTTCATTCGCCGAAATCTAAAGTGCTTTCTGTTTCTGATGAATCAGCTTCTAACGTGTGTGACAAATCCTCTAATGATTTTCCAGGCTTTGGTGCCAACCTGCCGGGTATTTCAGATATTGCTGCGCTGAAATTGGGTCAGGACAATATTGTCTCTATTCTAAATAGCTTAGCCGACAAGCTGGATCAACTTTCTAATGAAAACTGCATCCTGAAGACCCTAGTTCATGACCAGGGCAAAGAGCTTTGTTTCATAAGGGACGCTCTAAAAAAAAAAGGTGGAAAATTACTTGGGTCTAGAAAAGTCTACTCAAGATCAGGATCTATTACAGCGAAAGGACATCGATGAGATTAAGGTATCCCTGAAGAACTTAGAATCATTCAGTCAGTCAGTGAAACCCCAGACTTTCAGCTCGGTAGCTAAGAAAGGCCAGCAACATGAAGCACAGAGACCAGACAAGCAGCAGCCA
>PNEQ01082328.1:0-31719 GCA_003012365.1 Medauroidea extradentata | reverse complement strand
TGCTACGTCTGGCAACACTGGCTGTAGCTATATTGAGGCAGGTGTTGGTGAGAGATGACATGTGTTGACTGCAGGTGTGGCTGTGCATCGTGGCATGTGTGGCTGTGATGGGTCCAGTGCTACGTCTGTTCCACCGCACCAGTCCCTACTATGACTACCATGGCACACGTGGCAGGGGAGGTCTCAACTCTCTATACACGTGTGTCTGGTACGTGTACGGCGCGCTGCTTCAACAAGGTGTGTATGTACGTTCTCCACTACACTCATTACCTCCCTGCCTTGCACCAGTAATCCCTCATTATAGCTAGAGACAGGAAAAATTCGCCGGTTCACTGACCTGTAGGCAAGCCTCCAATAATATATGTGATATCGTACAGACAGCAGCTGTTTATTGGCTGCTCGCTGACAACAAAATGGGCCTGCATTCACTTACAGTTTTATTATTGGCTCAGCTACTTCCAAGAAGTGTCGAGTAAGTCAATGGGCAATTGTGAACGTGATACTACCTATAGTTGCTGGAACTTTAGCTTGCCTCTAAAAGAAAACGCGAAATCTTCAGGTCTCTAATTATAGGGTAAGTGAAAAGATTTTAGTCAGCAAGTAACACTTAGGTCTTTAGCGGTGGTGAGGTGTGACATAATGTGGGTAACGGTCTGACACCAGATGAAGGGGCGGCGGAAACGCGAGATTCCCTAGAAAACCCACTGACCAGGACGATACCCAAATGCGAAAATCCTGAGACAGACCCTGCCAGGACCCGAACCCGGATCGTCTTGGTGGAGGGCGAGTCCTCAGTCACTCCACCAACCACGGTTCCTCTTACTACAGGTGGTGCGGGATAAAGTGAGCACTCAAGAAAGACCTGCTAAAGTTCTATTTTCATCCAGTTCGTATCTCTCAGCGCGTAACGGCTAACTACGGGAAATGTCTAACCTCTCTGGACACGTCACTTGATGTTTGCGCGTGTAAGATAAACTGTGCAGTCGGTAGGAACCTGTATAGTTGGATAGAAAAAGAGTTTACTTATTGTATAAAACGCCAATGTGCCTAATTCAGTTGATTTTAATTCAGATTTGTTGTATTTAAATAGGAAAATACACGTAACTACATTCGGTAATTCACTGGCAACCATACATTATTATCAAAGGTTTAATCTTTAGTGCTCAACTTATTCCGAACCAACTATACTTGTCAGCACACACACGTCGTTTTCCTAGTATACTGGAAAAGCGTACGTATGTATGTATGTATGTATGTATGTGTGTGTATGTATGAATAATACGACAAACTACTGACGAATAAATGTCCTACATTGTATATTAATTATATTAACAAATAGTTAATACATAGGCAAATATGTCAATAAATATTTTTGAAAGCAAGTCATATTAATGGTTGGTTAAAATATCTTGACGTTCTTTACAAGAATATCTACATACTACGTAATAAAAATTGCATTACTTTATATATTATTTATAGGCTGGCAATGACTTGAATACAGTCTTTTGGCGATGAAATTCAATCAGTGAGTATGTTTGTAAGCAGCAAGTGCCTATGTTTGTGTATACGTATATATTAGTATGTACTGAGTATAACTGCGTGTATGTATGTATGTGCATATTTGTGTGTATGTATGTGCATGAGTGTATGCATGTCTGCATTATTTATGTGAGTGCAATATGTAATTGTTGTGAGATTTTGGTCAGGTCTTTAGCGCTGGTGAAATGTGACATGAGGTGAGTATGGAGCAGCACCGAAATGAAGGGGCGGGGGAAACGGGAGATCCCCGAGAAAACCCACCGACCAGCGGCATCGTCCGGCACGATTCCCAGATGTGAAAATCCGGGGACCGACCCCCGCCGAGAATCGAACCCGGATCGTCTTGGTGGGAGGCGAATGGTCTGATAATTCGTCCACCGCGGCCCCATATGTACGTAAACGTGCATGTAAATACGTATTAAGGTACATACACCTGTCTGTACGTGTATGTGTGTTTGTGTGTTCATCGATGTGACTCCAGTAACTCAAGATTAGGACTCAAGTGTTCTGCTCGACACTTCAGTAAACTGGTAAAACAATCGTTTCTAAATTCTATCAAGGTTCTGCAAGTAAGCACGCCACTGATGCGCGTCCACAGTATACTCAGTGGCTCAGTGACTGGTAATTATTTTATAACGATGTTAATATCCCATCATGCTCGCTGTATCACAGTACAGAACTGAGAATATTGTTAATACCACAAAGTGTTGTTCCAAAAATCTTGGCAACGATTTTATATAATCTGTAAAGGTCAGGAACTAGACCATGTAAAGTTGAAAGTAGACAATTGCGTTTGCAAGGTCACTCTACGTTGGGTATGGATGCAGAACGTGGGAAATAAGAAAAGACAAACATGGATGTTTTAAATCACTTTTCATTATTTTATAGTAACTTGCAACTAAATATTGCTAGTGAGTACATTCCCGTGGCTTTAAGTTTACGGTCCTCTTTTAGCCGTGCGAAATTTCAGTCCGAATGTTACGTATTTTCTTAAGTAATTAATTTTAAAAAAATGCATTTCTAGTCTCAATAAAAGAAAATAAACTAAACTTTTAGAAAAATTCTGTATTTCTTTAAACAAAAGTAATTGATAAAAACTTTTCAGCACTTCAAATTTTACAAAAGAAATAATATAAACAATGGTATTAAAAGTGATAAATTATGATACGTATTTTTTTACTTTCTACAGAAAATTTCTGATAAAAAAAACTGAAAGTTCTATGTGGTGCAAATTGACGTTAAGGGTAATGAATTGCCGTTTAAATAACATTTAAAAAAAAATAGATTTGGGCACCTCGTTCTGTCTCACTGCCCTTTTTTGTCCCCTCCTCTTACAGATTTTTTGTCAGAAACCTTCGTGGGCGCACGCACAAATCTCAGCAAATTGTCATCGCTGTCGGATGAATGGTACAGGAACGCATATGTTACAAACAAAAGACAAACAGGCGTTTTTAAATATGGTGAATATTAAGAACCACTACTCTACGTGTACCAGGCAAACTATTGATTTGGACAAATTGCTTATTAATGAAAATTGTTTCTAGAGACTTTACAAGTAGTCCGACGTAAATAACATTGTGAGGTTATGTAATTTTAGGTTAATTTAAGTTAGGTTATGTTATGTTATTTTAGGTTAGTTTAGGTTTGATTTAGTTAGTTTAGCTTAGGTAACCTAACCTAACATTATGTTACATAACCTTAACTAACCTAAAAATTTTTTTTACGAAGGACTACTTCTAATGCCTCATAATTCCAATGTAACATTTTTGTTAGGTTAGTTTAGGTTAGGTTACCTAACCTGAAGTAACATAGGCCGTGTTCCAATTCAGGTCGTAAGGGCCCTTAACTGGTTTCGTGTCCTTAAAAAATGCATCGCGGATGTGACGTCACTCAAGTACTGTTCCAATTCAAGTGAAGGGTACGAATGCACCCTTAAATGTCCCCTTTAGCTAAGTGCGACGTCCCCTTACGCACTTTGCTGCGATTTTCGACAGACGAGTATTTGAACTGTAAATAAGATATATTTATTTACGAAGTGTGAACGCATGATAACTGTGTAGAAGTGTTGCGCGAAATGGCTAAGCGACTATAAAGTTTAGATAATGTTTCATGATTTTCTAATGTGCGCAAATATACTCCCTTACACGTTCGCTTTATATTCCCTAAACAGAAAGCAAATCGAAAACATCTTTAAGTTAATTTAAGCGCAATTAAACATATGTATAAACATAATGTAATCATAAATCAATCAATACAATTTTTTAAACCATTTTCATTGCGCCGAATATCTTCCCGCCGTTTAATTCAGTACTTGATGTAAGTAATTATTAAACTTTTCGCCTGTGTTCTCTCAAAAACAGTGTACAGTTTTATTCATATCACGAAAAGTACGTTTTATAATTTCTGAATAGCAGAATTGTTGACTTTATTTATACATATACAATATAGGTTATGTTGTTTAAGTGAATAAGAGTGTCCGAAACCACGAATACACACTTCGCATTGAAGGGGTCAAGGACTCGTGAGGAATTATGGGACAGAAAGGGCTCAAGGGCAAGTGAACTAGGGAACATTGCAACGAATTGGAACACAGACTAGCTAAACTTAACCTTAATTAACTTAAAATAACCTAACCTAAGAATTTTTTTAACGCAGGACTACTTATAAAGTCTCGAGAAACTATTTCCGTCATTAAACTATATGTCTAAAAACAATAGTTTGGCCGGTAGCCTACACGATTAATAGTTATTCTCTATATTTACCTTAAATATACAGGAAATGATGTGTCAGAGGAAACAAAGATGTTATAACCTGAACAAAGCCCCTCTGCAACCTGCAGTACACTTAAGTCTTGCGGGAAACGTCTTACAGGCGGAATGTCCTTCTTTGTATATCTTTAGGCCTGATCACGGCCGTAGAAACAGGTCTGGACACTCGCCTGGAAACTTGACCCCCCTTGTTGTTTGGCTGTAGTTCACTAGGTTCACGACAATGCTATAGGTTTTTGGCACTGCTGTTAGGGCGGTCGGACTAAACTCCGCCCGCTTCCTCCCCACTAAGATAAACAATTTATCAAAACGTATTTTTTATCAATTTATGAAATACTTCCTTCGTTCACAAATTTAAGAAAAGGCTCCAGCAATCTTTATTTACTTTATAAATGTAACAATGGAAAAAAGTGGACGGAGTTTTAGTCCGACCGCCCGGAAAACAGCGCCAAAAAGTACGACATTCTCGGTAACTTGACGAACTACAGCCAAACAACAAGGGGGTCAAGCAAAATACATTGTTAGATAGGCGAGTGTCCAGACCTGTTATTCTACGACCGTGGGCCTGATTCACAATGCGCAGTCGGCAGTCGAATACAGTTCACAATGTGCATGCTAGCTGTCATGATTTTTGTTCAAATAAACTGCTAGTTTATTAGTCGTGCTTTTAGTTAACTGTTTGGAAAAATTCCTTTCCTTGCATTTGAAAGCATAGAAAATCTTGAAAAACTCTATTCGTTCACATCACGTGATTATGAGAGCAACGCCTGATACGGTTAGTATGTAAGTAACCTGCTAGGGTTAGGAAGATTTGCTACGTCACGTGACAAGATTTTATCAATCGGCAGGTTATGTCAAAACGAGTACAAACAAGGCTTTAATATGATGGGAATTGAGAATAGGTCTACGTGTTTTAAATTTCCGTTAAAAATGTAATAAATGCAACAAACGTAGCAGAGCTTTTCTACGTTATTGTTTTTCGTGTTTCATGTAATATTCGTTTGTGGTTCTCTCTTCCATATTTTCAACACATTGCGTAGAGTTACACTTCATTAGGATCAACCGTTTACTTTTTTTTTTTGTGTGTGTGTGTGACAGACAATTGGCAAGTTTAGTTTGCCAACAGAAGTTTATCCTGCTCTCGAGCAGATAACTAGGAGATAATCGACAATCCTTCCTAGGCTAACCTCGTCACTTATGACTTCGCTCTTTAGTTTTGCAATGGTTTCGAAAAATTGTTTTTAACGCAAATTATTATGAGTTATTTGCAATTGATTGAAATAAATGAAAGATCATGGCCTTAAACTAACGGCCCGTTGCCACACGTGCAAAATACAATTTGCTCCATTGTACAGGCTGATTTTCGGAACTACATTGTGCATTAGCACATACTGATGTTGTTTAAAACAAAGAAGACACTTCCAAGTTCACAATATATAGTACACGTACCTAGTAGACCAAGGAAATAAAGTGTCCCATAACGATAGCAAGTTAGCTAAACCAAGTCAACAATTAAAACGAATAAAATTTTAGGTCTTTTTTCAGATATGATCATCAGTTCGTTGCACGTGGACAAATGCTTACGATGTGATTGCAAAAGAGGATTTCTTATTTATTTTCTCGTAGTCAAAATATTTATTTCGTAACAGAAATTACGAAGCAAAATTTAAAAATTCAGTATATAAAGACGCTAAATTTACAATTTGAGAATTGTGTTTGTTATGCCCATAAAAAATGGTAATATGTGACTAGGTTTAAAGTTCTACAGTTGTACAGTCAAATGTGCTTTGGTTTTGATAATTTTTGTGATTATTGCTAACAATATGACTAAATGTTTTGTGTCTTAGAATTATTACTTCCGTTTAACCATAGTATTTTAAAGAAACCGGAGGTTCTCAGAATTCAACCGCCATATCATTAAAACAGTTACAATAATAACTGTTATTACTGCGCAGCAGGTCAAATATGGTTATTTGACAGAAGAGTGTTGTTGAACTTGTGTTGATCCCGCCCCGCGCCCCAGGGGGAGTTGACGTGGACAAGTCGGTGAAGTCAGAGGATAGGCTCGCGTACACACGCACTGAAGTTACCGCACCGTCCGTGGCAAAAACACAAAGCCTCGTGATTCGAACTAAACTGTCCTTACTAGCAAGTTCTGCAAAAACACAAAGCCTCGTGATTCGAACTAAACTGTCCTTACTAGCAAGTTCTGATAGTCTGTAGCGAATGTTTTCTGAATGACGTGTACAGTAACATAACAGTAGGGAGCGACTCGCCCAGATGTGGCGCGCTAACTTTGTTATTTTCTTTCTGAATGTGTTTGTTTTCTGTTGATGACTACAAATATAGTTGGTGTTGGGAATGCAAAGGCTCGGTGCTTTTAATTTGAGTGTTTTTTATTAACGGAAATTTTTCTCAGTGTTGATTGTGGTGATCGTTTAGTCACAGTCATTTGGGGTAACTTTGTACCATTTTGGGGTAACATAGTATCAGAAATTTTCTTTTATATAGTAGCTTTGTGGCATTCAACCACTATACAAACTTTAAGAGTAACAAATTTATTCATTTAGTATTCTTGACTTCTGAAATATTTAATTAGAAATTGAACTAGGCTGGTGATACAAAGTTGCCCTGATCGGTCAGTACCCCAAATGACTGCACTGATTTTTATGTAAATTAATTTAATGGCGGCTGCTATTTGCTGTGAGTTATAATTGCAGCCACATATTTTTAGTGAAAAGAATTTTGAACCAAAATATATATTCACATCTGCAGCTCTGCTTCACAGCCAGTGATTGGATGTTTTAGATTGTCAGCGTCTAGGCGTTCTACTCGCATTGGTACAGTCAAATAATTCACGTCTCTGCGCATAGACAAGCTGCCAATAACCACGAAGAAAAGTTACGTAAGGCATTGAAACAGACTGGGACACAAATATTTGCACAAAGAAAACAGCGGCTCTACCTATGTTTCCTATGACAAGAACAAAAAATGTAATTTTAGTTGTTTATAGTAAAACTGTAGCGGTATTGATTTGTTGGCGACACTGGTAGGCGGGAGACACCTGCCCGAGGCGGACAGCGGACGTATTGTGGTTGGTACTTGGTGGTTGGTAGTCCTGGTGATAGTGACGACTTACTGTGGCAACCTTGTCGCCTTCCTCACCTTCCCCAAGTACGAGGAGAGTGTGTCGAGCCTGGAGCAACTACTGGCATCACCTGTAGGAGTCACCTGGGGGCTGCTAGCAGGCTCAGACCTCGCCGACCGCCTTCAGGTATGTCTGCAGACAGACCTCCTCAATTACATTTATCTTCGGGCCACTTGCGTTCATTTTACAATTACCTTTCGCGAGTTCAACGACCAACATGCTAGAATCCATTATCCTGTGTATACTGAAGCCTTACTATTTGTCCACTACCTGCTACTCATTCAGACAACAGACAATGAACGAATATACGGGGCTTGAGTAATCATAGGACAATGGATTGTAGCATGCAAGTCATTGAACTCGCGAATTTTTCCTAGCCCTACCAAGGCACTTGGGGGGGGGGGGGGGGGGGGAGCAAAAATTAAAAATTCCGAAAATTATAGACATTGTATTAAACGAACTTCATTTCAATCTGACCTAAAAAAAATCATCGTACCTACAAATTACATTGGATGAACTAAAATTTAATACATTTCCTTTGAATTAATAAAAAAAGAAATTCCCTGGTTTATGTAATTTTACTGGTGGGTCACTAGAGTTCTCTTTGAGGGCCGCATCTGGGTATCTGGCCCGCGGAACGTCTATTTAAAAGGCTTGGTCATAGAATATTTAGGAATACAGAAGTGAAATAGCCGGTAAGACAGCGAACTCAGTCACACACGCCAGCAAAATGATTTATCTGGCCAGAAACATGACGGATACTCCTACTGCCAATCAGCGTAAGGCGGCTGCCCTGCTAGCCGGCAGCCAGGCCAATAGTAAATTTGTAGTAACATGCAGGAGCCGAACATACACAGGGCTGGTATCAACAACCTCGGGCAGCCAATAAAAGGCCAAGTTCGCCCGTATCAAACGAGCCGCCACGACATTTCACGTCTGTATTTCTACTTAGTCTGTGACTTGGTTCTAGAACCTCTGTTTTTTTTTTTTTTTTTTTTTTTCAGAAAATAACTTTGTACTAACTTGTTTCATTATTAGGGACCTTAAAATATGTGTTTTCTTTTGGGCACAAGCTAGAATTGAAACAACTGTGTGTTATTGCTTTCGTAATTGACGCTTTACTTATTTGACTCTTCCTGGAGTGTGCTTAACCAATAATTAGGGCCCGGTAGTATTCGCGGAAATATTTTTACAGCTCTTTGTTTCAGTGCCTTACGTGCGCACTTGCAGCTCTGCTATGTGGTCAGTGATTGGATGCCGTAACACCCAGCGTCTGGAGGTTAAACTCGCAAATCACAGACGTGATTTGTCGCAATTATCAGTGTACCCATTAGCAAAGAAAAATGAATAACGTTTCTGCACTAAAACACTCTGCAAATAATCATGAGGTTGAGGTGCAGGTGTACACGTAAGACACTGAAACAAAGTGGGGCAAAATTATTTTCGCGAAAACTACCGGGCCCTGCCAATAATTAGAGATGATGGTTTCTTCGCGGGAAAACTTGACTATTTGCTAGACTTCAACATACGCTCAGCTTATGAAAAGATAACTGGCTTTCGCTTGTACATGGAGCTGTTGCCCCAATTTGACTAAGCCAATAAGAATCCTGCTATTGTAATATTTGATGCCTGTTATTGGTCTGCAGGTAGCTACGGTGTGTCAGTGGTTTCAAGGCTATGTTGGTGCAAAAAATTTTCGCGATATACCATCATCTCTACCAATAATACATAAACAATTAAACGCAAACCAGATCATCTGGCGCTGCTGTGTCAATGATCAGCCAATGATAATCCGGTGTCTACTTCAGTGGAAATATATCTCGGAGGCTAACTTGCAGAACAATGAACCCTGTCACAACCAATTGCGGAAGTGATAAGGACTTACAGTTATTTGAATTATAGCTTGTGCCCAGAAGAAAACTTGAATTTTTAATGTACTTACCTTGCTAATGTACAGGATAGGTTGAAAGCGACTTGTTGTTGACAGGGCTCCGATGAACCGAGACTTCAGCGACTGTTGTCGGAAGCCAAGATACATCCTCACCAGGGTGACCTCGTGCTACAGGAGGTGAGCGACAAGAAGCACGTGTACCTAGAGTGGAAGATCAACCTCGTGTACCTCACCAAGAGGCACTACCTCGCCACCAACCGCTGCGACTTCGTCCTGGGTGAGTCTCTTCTCCTCTTCAAGGCCAGACCCTCGCCTGCTATAGGTTGCGCACCAGTACAGACATGCAAAATTCCCGTTATCATTTGGTAGCAGACTAAACTTCACTTTCCTATACATAGCAGAGCATAATCTGCGATTCAATGGACGACTTGAAAAGAGGCGGAGCTTCAGTCAGGTGTGGGATACAATTCCTATCTCCATGGATACCGCAGCTGAACATAACCTTCATTTAGCTGTTTGGCTTCACATGTCCCAGATGAGATGTACGTCAAGAAAATTGATTATTTGTTTGGAATTTGCCGTTTTTTTAGGTAAACATCAATCTTATGTATTTGCTTATCTTAACCATGAAATTGAAACTAATATTTTTTACCCTTGCGTGCAAATCTATGAATGCGCAACATTTTTGCTTTCTGCAATTACCAACTAACAAATCAGCATGTTTGTAAACAAGCTTTGTTTCCCACAGTATTTCCCCTGCGGTGTGTCGTCAGGGGGCGTGTACTTCAAGTCGTCCATTGGCTCTAACTTTTATGTATTGTCACTAACGTGTGTACGTCTTCACAGAGATTGGCCTCTCTTCCGCGTAAGCATTCTCCGCGGCAAGTCACGACAATATCGGCCAGCGGGAGACGTTGAACAAGCCTATAGTCACTTGGAGTCTAGTCAGCTGTCAGAAAATAACGCGCATTTTGCATGTCTTTACGTTCCTTGTCTGGAGTAACAAATGTTGCAGGTTTGTCATGCCAGGTGAGATATTTCTTGAAAAAATTGCTTCAACCCAGCAGACGTTGCCACATCTCTTCTTGATAACAGCATATGTTATGCAACATGGTTCTATAGCGCTCCAACCACTTTCCGACATGTTTTATGGAAAAGCACGTTTAACTTAGATTTTACGATGCAAAACTGTGCTTTCAAATCAGATTTATTATTTAATATTGAACATACTAGCAACATTAAGATTTTTAGATAGTGAAAATATTTTTCGTCCTTCATATTTCGGGTCGGGGGGGGTTTGAACCCGAACTCCCCTTCCCTTCCTGTCTACGCTCCAAGACCTTCTATACACATGTCGATGTGTTAATGTAAATGACATCGTATTCCACAAACTAGACCACAACACACAACATTTTCACAGTTGTACCACTGCTACATGCAATGAATACACACGCACGTCGGATATGAGCACAGTCATAAGTGCACAGTTTCCTACTTCACCTACATTATCTCGTAAAATAGCAAGAAGTAGCACATATTTTTTGAGCAGCAAGTAGCCTAAGTAGAATTTTTTACGTTACAAAATTAAAGAACGAGAAATATCGCGAAGGATTTTTCGTAGGTCTTGTCCAATTGGCCAAATGCGTAGAAAAAATGAATCAGGTATGAAATATGTCCACAAATATTACTATGTATATTACGATAAAAATTTTGGAACTAAATAGGTGAATTGAAATTCGGAACTACTTAGTAAATATAGCTGAAATAGTAAATTGAGTCGTATTCAATCCGTAATCGCCCTTCGTAGTCAGCGACAAATTAAGTGTTTGCACAGTCAGAATGTCATCTACGAGTAAATCCAGGTAATTTAGTTTGTACTGAACATTTGTGTTTGCAATAAGACACCTAACATTTTTCAACACTAAAATTAATTTTGAGACTTTCTGCCATTTTGACCGCGAATAAGTACAGCTAACGTGCACATCAGGCACTGAAAATAACTGACACATACATCATGTCACCGTAAGTAGGGGGTCCTTGTGTGAAAACTACTTGACGCAACAAGAATAAATCGAATTTATTTCTATGATTACGGAGAGCGGTTGGCACGGTGGTTACAGTGCTTGTGACCCATGATTACGATCCGGGTTCACTTCACAGTGCGATCCATACCCGATTTTAGGAATGTGGCAAATTTGGCGAAGTCTGCAGATCACCAGTGGGTTCTTCGGACATTACCATTTCCCCTACCCTTCGCACTATGTCACTCCTCTGTCATACACAAAAAAAATGTTTGGTGTGAACAACCATATAAGTACGTTTGTGTATGGCAAAAAAACATGCTTGTTATCCAACAAATTTTTTTGTTACCTGAACAATATATTAAACGCGTCAAATGCTGGTTTTGTTGTTCTAACAAAATGTATACTTCTCTGGACTAAACCGTAGTTCTTGAGGTAGCTAAATCTGCCAGGCAACTAAATATTTTGTTGATTCAAATTTCACACTCTTGTTTTGCCACATAGGAACTTGTACACGGTTGATAGTACCAAACCTCTTTATTTGCGTAAGCCTTCATTCCTTGTCTTTCTTCATGGCTCGGCAGAAGACAACGGGCATCCAGTTAGACGCATGCTCTCAGTGTGTGGTACTCTGCCCTTGGATACATTTACCTTTTACACAAAACTTTTGTTTCTAACTGGATATAGTTTTCTGGACATACTCCATTGAGATGCAGATGTCTGTCAAGTAAAAAAAAAAAAAAAAAAAAAGTTTTCATTAACATACATCTTACAAGGTAATGGAATATGTCCAAAAAAACTGCATTCAGTTATGCACTCCTATTGTACAACTCTTACAACGATCAGTTTTGTCTCTGCCTTTTAATACTATCGTTTGAGTTTTTCCAGCTAAAGAAGACTTCTGGGAGGAGAAGTTGGCAATGGCTATATCTGCCAACAATCCGTATCTGCCCATCATAAACGAGCAGTAAGTACGATCATTGGATATGATTAAATCAGAATGGCCATAAACATTTCAATAAAATTAAAAAGTAATGAACCGAAGAAAACAAAGTGTTTTGTGAATTCTCCGCCCTGGATAGGCTTACATACAGGGGCCTAGTCAAGGGGAGAGGTAGGGGTTATTACCCCCCTGCCTCTTGAGACTAGTTTTAAAGAAAATTATTCAAAAATTAAAATATATTTTTACCAGTACAATATTCGTTTCATTCCGAAAACTGCTAAAATATCACTGTTTTGCAACTTTAAATCCAAAATTTTCTCTGTGGTGGACCCCCAGACCCCCGCTTTAAAGAGTGGTCGGTGTTCATTGTATCATTTCCAGGTTAACCCCACCCCTTCCATCACCCTCCTCGGTTTTTACATAACCTGGCTACGCCACAGCTTACATACGGCTAGTCACGTTGTGTTAGCGAAGGAGCGCGGAGTGATCGTGTCTTCCTTTCGTAGTGCTAGAGTAGAGAGTGAATCAGATTGCCTGGTGTTGGACCTCGTTGCACGTTGTATTGTAGACTTGAAAAAGAAGTAAATGAAAATAAATACAAGAGAGGAAGGCTAAGCGCGCTGAATTCAACACTGGAGTCGACTGTTGTGCGAGAGTACAATATTCTAGCAGAGTTAAAAGTCTTAAGTGCATGGGCCCGAGTTTCTTCGCATTTAATGTCAATTATTTTTTAAAACATAAATGGGAGACGATGTCGTAAAATCGCTTCGTAACTTTGTTATGACTTATTTAAACTGCATTCTCTAATTTTGTCGAGTCAGAAGGCTGTAAAACAGTTGCAGGTTAGTTAATTTACGAAATTTCCTTTTAATTGATACATTAGCTATACTCAGCATACAGTTTGTCTCGAAAAATTATATTGCATAGTAAAACCAATTTGCAAAAAAGTTACGACGCAATTTTACGACATTGACTCTCATATGGATTTTAAAAAATAATTGTCTCGAAAGTCGAGTAACTCGGGCCCAAGCCCGTAACCATGTAGCGCGATCTAGCGGCTCGGCAGAGTGCGGCTGCAAGAATACGTACACAATACATATACATATTCAATTACAACACTGCTAGTTGTGTTTCCCAGGCTCCTATTGATTCGCTCCTGATTGTAGTGACCTCGCTGTCGACTAAACTGGAGTAGTCTTAACCCTACGCTTGGGGGCCTGCGGAGTGATAAGAGCCAGAGTACCACGCTCGACGAGCAGCATATCACCGCCATGCAAAGTTTTCCTTCTAGTTTTTTTCATGTGGGACTTTAGGCGGTGACCCTACAAATTAATTTTTGGTTTGCAGGAAGTCGAGGCCAACGCATGCATCTCGTTTTGCACGTAACGGATTCAGGTGACATTTTCGGAGTTACAGCAGTCTATAAAGAAAAGAAACTTTTTTTAGCCGCACTGAGAGGCCGGAAAATAATGTTTCTAACAATCGTGCTGAATTATTATAATTTTATAATCGTAGTTTCAAGAGCGTGCCATTTTCGTAGATAAACGCAATATGAATAAGTTAAGTCGTTTCGCGTAGTTATAATACGCACGACACGCTGCAACATTGTCCATGCGCCAGGCGAGGAATTCTCTTAAACAAACACTTTCGTACGTTTCCTGCTTACAGTTCATCCATAGTTTCTGCCAGCTACATTTAATGTACTGTACAAATACCTAACCTAGCTTAACACCACTTTATTCTATGATTTGACATATATTAAAACAAAAATAAATAAAGTTTTGTATTTTAAAAAAATTTTAATTTTCATTTAAAATTCAGCATTTCCATTAAATACAAAAAATGTTTTATTTTTTGTTTTTATATGTGTAATTTCCTACAATGCCTACAACATTGTTATACACTATTCATTTTTTTTTGTTTGGTACGTCAGTTGGTTTTAGTGGCGTACATAAAACCGTAAAGTGCAAATTTTGACGCTTACGACTCATTACGCGAAAACTATGAGAGATACAACAATTTTCAAAGAGAAAGATTTAGTCACAATTTATGTCTAAAATAAGAAAAAAAAATATATCTGGTACAAATATATAAATAAAAAAAGACGCAAACTGAGGTGAACCGCGCCCTTGTTATCACTGACTTTTCCTTCCTGTAGAGGCTTCCAGAATACGTGACCCTCACTGCTGCATATTGCGCCGTCAGCAAATGCTGTGTTTCTGTTGTGTCACAGTAATTACTTGCGTCGTTATGCCTTCCGTGTTCGGTCCTGCCTGCTTCAAGTTTTTCTGTCTTGATTTATAAGATGCGCATCTTTGGTTTAAAAGTAAAAATACCATAACTTTAGCGCATACCTACAGCACATTATGATAGTGAGTACAATGTCAGTTGTAAATTTAATTATGCTTACATAATACCTAGAGATGATGGTATATCGCGAACGGGTTTTGTGCACACATACACTCTTGAAAACACTGTGGTTTCTTATGACGTATATGATTGGATTATACGCGCATGGGCGTACCCAGGGGGGTGGTTTTGTGGGTGGGAACCCCCTCCAAAATGTAAGTTTCCTTATCTAGGTATTATATTTTACATTACGAAAGGTAGTCCATACTACAAAAAAAACCAAAATGTTAATAAAATATGTTAATATTACATTTAGAGACATAAAATTAGATGACATTGAAACATTTATGCAAGCAGAGAGTTCAAAACCCCTCCGATATACGCTTGCCGCAATGTGGTTGTCTGCAAACCAATGACAGGCATCTAATATTACAATAGCGGGATTCTTATTGGCTCAGTCAAATAGGGCAACAGCTCCACGTACAAGCAGAAGCCAGTAATGTTCTTGTAAGCTGAACATGCGTTGAAACCCAGCAAACTGTCAAGATGTCCCACGATAAACTATCATCTCTAATAATACCATAAAAGGACTATAATTAATTTGGGGCTTACTAGTTCCATTTAAAGAAAAGATATGCAGACAGTGCAATAAGATGTTTATTCGGTACTCAAGACCAGAATTCGTCTTCGTTGCTTTTTGTTCCATCAATGCTTAGCACTGGAATAGTAAGGCTGCATGGAGGTTAGAATGGTCCACTTATATTCAATGCATCAATGGTTTCTTCGGATTGCTGCGATTATTTCCATGAAAAGTGATATGTTCAGTAAAACAACAAAATGACACTCGGGAACGGAGGGTACGTTGAAGGAGGTAGTGGACAGAGTTTATGGCTTGTAAGTTTATCAGTGTTGACAAGCAATTGATTTTATAGCTGAATTTAATGTTTTGTTATCTCTTCGCAGAGGGTAAAATATTAATTCAATGAAGTTTTGTTTCAGTAATAATTTTCTTCTGAACTCATCGAAAGAGTTTTATACCAACATAATTTTAGAGTTTGTAATCGAAGAGAATGTGAGGTGTAAGAAAGAAGACAGTCGTAAAGAATGACTTGACTCTATCGGGGAAAAAAATTTGTATGAAACACAGAAATGAGTATAGCATTTTGGACTAAAAGTACAAAATGTCTCAAAACAAACTTCTTATTTAAAACAAATGCAAATACATAAAAAATGACGTGATACATGTGAAAAAAATGTAATTCCAAGCAATAATCAAAACAATGTACGCTAAATTGATTCGTCAGATGGTACAAGAAATGTTAAGGTGGATATATTTTATAAACTGGTTGCTATACATTTACGGGTGTTGCCTGGTGAGAGATGAATGCGTGTATATTGTGCAGGATCAAGAGGATGCACAAGGTGGGGCTGATCAGCAAATGGCTGGAGCAGTACATGCCCTCCAAGGATCGTTGTGACACCGTGTCACAGCAAGCTGGAGAGGTGATCACTCATGTCGTCAACCTGGACGACATGCAGGGTTCCTTCTTCCTGCTGCTGCTGGGTCAGTACACTTCCTAGACTACAACCTACGCTCTCAGTGTGCCCTCGTCTGTACTCCTTCTAGACCTTCCAGCCACCAGGTATTCCCAGTCATACATGTACAGAAGTCATCAAGCCAACATGATTGCCCTGGAGATAAGTGATGATCTAAGTTCACCACTGTCGCTCAATTATTGACAGAGAATGTCTGTAGCAGAAAGTGAGAGCACTTGTTAAATCACTTCCAATAGCATACAAATTAAATACATACATATATAAGTTATGAAACAGACGAGGATATAGCGCTTCAGCAATAGAGCTAAGAGACAAATCTCTTACTGCACCAATATGGACACTTCTTTAGAAAATAGCAGAACATGTTTTGCTGAGGCTCCTAGCGAGTTCGTGGGACGACCAACATTCAGAACAATAGTTTCTTCAATGTTAGCATGCACCATATATTGTATACATTTACTTCACTGTATATGTATTCACAATATGATAGAGCTCGTCTTAGGAATCTAGCCGATCACACCAAGCAGCTAGGGGCATTATTGTCCCATACAACATTTTGCTCCCATGCTTCAAAATGGGTGCTGCCAACATTGGTGTGGCAATATATTTGCTAACATCAGTAGTAGTGAAGGCAAAGCGATGAAGCCAGTGTCATGTTAAACCCCCAGGATGAAGCTGTATAAAATATTAAGGCTATATATTCGTGACTTTAGTATGAGTATCTATAGTATGTTAGCAATCAGTAGAGTGGAGAGAGTCAGTGGTGGAGTGGGAACTTAGCTATGACTCTTGAGTTGTCTGTGGAACTATTAAACTAACCTGTATGGGGAAAAGAGCATGGTTCTCGGTAACCAACTTGGATACGGAAGCATGTTGAGTTGGTAGGCTGTGTTTCGGTCGAGCAACATTAAATTCCATAGTTGTGACTTCCTGTAAACTTTCATTGAAACCAACAATCAAAATGAAAATGGGTATTATAGAATTTGAAGGGTCAGATCACTTACCATCCTAATTCGATACCCGGCGGGGTTGAGTTCTGAATTTTCCCAAGTGGGAATTGTGACAGAATATGTCGCTGGTCTCCGGGGTTTCCTCCCACTCTCTTTTCCTTCCGGCGCCTCTCCATAGTATGGCTTCATCTCGTGTCCTACTCCGGTGCAAACAGATGCCTATGGGTATCTAGTCTTAAACCTGCAGTTTAGGGTGTGATATTTTGGCCCTCAGGTACCCTTTCCTTATGATGGAATGTGAAAGCACTGTAGCAGCAGTGTACGACAACAAGTCAACCGCCATTATAAGCGAAGCCCACCTCGCAGATTGCATATAATACATGAGAGGCTGAGATTCATAGTGGTGTAAGTCACAGTCATTTAGTAGTGTCATTTTAATACACGTTATACAAATTTTCCAAAAGAATATTGTGTAACAAATATTTCACTCTTAACGTAATTACTGAGTTCCATTTGCGTATTGCAAGAATGTAATGCAGTTTACATGTAATTACAAAAAAAAAAAATGTTTAAGGGGAAACTATTTTAACAGACTTACACCACTATAAATGTAAGCCCCTCAAATGCTTGCCTTGGAACACGATCACCCTCCGCCACTGAGGAGAGTGTAAAGTGTAGTGGAGTGTGTATGTTGTGTGTAGGAGTGGCGGGCTCCATGGTGCTGGTGGCTGGTGAGCTGGTGATGCGGTGCAAGAAGAAAGCCTCTGAGCGACGCCTCATTCGCCCCTACATCGCCTGAGACTCCCTCACCCCCGACCAAGCCATCGCCACAACCCCATACAACACTCTTAACTTACTTCACAGTAGTTACAATCATATGCAGCTTCCACATTCACAAGCGACCCATATTACAACTACAATCTTGCTGTTTCCACCTGGTTTCTCTTTTTAACCATTCTTTACTTCCGACAACTCCACATATTACAAAAGCGGTACATACATCACAATGACTGCATCCACACCACACCATACATTACAGATTGGCTAAGCCATATTTATTGAGAACTCACACAGGGAAGGAAGTGCTAGAAATGGCATTCTATGCTTGCATAGGAGACAAGAAGTTTTCCTGAAATAATCTTGGCAAGATATTCGATATACCATCCAAATGAAGCATGTCATTACCCTCATCATTCAATAAAACCCAAGAGTTGGGGTTGGCTGCAAGTGTAGAATGTGGTTTTATAAGGTCATATTCAGAAGGATAGGGCCTTACGCCCTTCCTTCCAACAAAACCAGTGAAAGAGGACAAATTTGGAGTGGAAATGTATTAAAACCTACTGTAAAATGTTTTAAGCTGCAGAAAACATAACAGCACGCTAGTTCTATAGCTTAATACAACCCACAATATAATATGATGTAGAGTCGAGACCCAACAACTCTTGGAATATTACAGACAGGAAATTAAAAAAAACAAAACACCAGTGTAGTGGCTTTGATGAATCTCTTTATGAATCTACTGATACATTAATCTTGAGAAACACCTCGCCTGCATTACATGATGTAAATACGCGAAGTACACAGATAATAAATATGTTAGTACACGTCTAGGTGCGACGGCAACACCAGACTGCGTTAGCACTGTTCCCGCGGCCACGATAATCCATTTCGCAAGAGGAAATGTTCATATGAGGGCTTAGCGGTGGTCAGCACACGTGCATATCGACGAACTTGGACCTGTTCTGGTAGATGGGTCCCCACGCGCCGTACTTCTTCTGTTCTGTCTTGGTCTGCGGCGCCACGGCGGCCTTCTTGGGCGCTGCCTCGCCGCTTGTTTTCCTGTAACATAGCACGTGACACACGTCAAGGACCTGCTAACACGACATCTATGTCTCCACAGTATTGAGGTGTAGATGACACTTACAGCCATACTGGGTAGGTTTCCCCACATCGGTACAAAAAAACTCACTACTTTTTCATTATTTTACAAATTCAAGACTGAAAACAGTCATACGATGCACAATTTTACTAAGACGTCTTGCAATATAATGCACCATTCGTTTGCAATAAACTATTTTGCTTGACTTTGCCATATTTTCATAACAAAATTGGTTATAATTTGGACACAAAAAAGCTGAAAATCTAAGAAGTTTATTGCGACCAAAAATATTACGTACAAATTATAATATATTTGTGGTAAAGCAATGCAGGGATTCTTCGATATAAAATTTATGTTGCAAAGAAATATTTTCAAAATTACTGTAAACTTAATGTGTGAAAACACCAGACATCAATCACTGACTCCACCCTAGAGAAAATGATCTCCACCTCACAATAACAAATGTCATGACTGATAATGAAACCCTTGACTATGTAAGTACGCCACATAACTTGTCTCGAGACTCAATGACTTTGCAATATAATGAATCTGATGACACACAATGAATGTGTCGAGTAAAGGCTGATGAGGTAAATTAGTCAGTGGAAATACAAACGGCGAAGACAGGTTTTGTAAATAACGCAGACAGAAAACCCTTCAAATAAACAACTGTTTGTCGCCTGCTTAGCAGAGCTCCTCCAAGGGTACCGAGTTCGATTCTCAGCCAGGAAGGAGTCACCGTAAAATGGGGAGAATGTGAACAACATATTAAATCTAAAGTTCCAGTATGCGGTTTTAAAACCCGAGTTTTTCCTTAAGGTTGGTTTACAAGCAGTAATTTTATTGAAATATAATTCTATTGATGATAAAGGTCAAAGCTGGGAATCCGTTTCAAATGTTGCCCCTATTCACCCCAATGTACGGTATTTAATGCATCCTCCTTGGTTCAAGACTGGGTGTTGTGTCTGGCCCTTCACTCTTATCTCTACGAAGGCAATGGCGAACCAACACAGTGTCAAACATCCTTGCGCTCTAGAGGCACGATTATTTTGTGTATTGATTCACGGCCAGGTTGAACGTCAATAACGTATACTTTACTGTCAGTTCTCTGATTATACGACAGTAGCTGAGACACAAAATTTGACGACTGAAAGCCAGTAATAAATAAGGAAACAATTCGTGGTGATATCACGTGGTACCCTCTTGTACGTATATTCCTGTGAAGTCTAGGCTGCTGCCAGATGATTACGCGGAATACTCGTGCCTCTACTAATAGCTCCAGCCGTCCCTCCCTGAGGCCATCAACTTACAAATAAATTATAACTGGAGTACAAAAAAACTGGTATGCAAGCACAGTAATACTGTACACTGTGTTAATTTTCAAGAAAGGTTTCAGTGTATTCATATAGAGGAAGTGTAGACTTCTGAACCCTAAGTCTTATCACCACAATATACTCATCCCATATAAGATCACAGTGAAGGTTCTTATCTTGAATATTGTGCAATAAAACAAGATGTCAGTAACAGTGGTCTTCCTAACCTGTACTCGGTAGTTGAACTAACCTAAGTATACCAAGTACTCGACTTACCTGACTTTACTCTCAGGCTGCATGATGGCTGAACCTACACAGCTCTTCTCTCCTTGGACCATGGTACACAAGAGGTTAATCTCGTTCTGGCCTTCCGTCTCCTGGAAACATACACACACATATATATTGCTACAGCGTGTCGGCATATTTCATTAATAATATTTCAGATACTCGTAATTTTTATAAACTACATTTTTGGTATTTTTTTTTTTTTATTTTTAAGCTTACAATAATGTTAGGATTACTTGTATATACAAGTTTTGCTTGCAACTGTGGTTCAGTGTCAACAAATTGCTCGCTCCAGTTTGAAAAACCAGGAGAGATTAATAATATGTACTGTAAAAGTGTATAGATTATTACCACAGGATTAATTTAAAATGTTACAATTTCTTAGTTACAATAAGTTTAATACGTATAACATTAATAAAGACCGCTAACATGGTTACATGTGTTATTACTTTCATCCTAGAATAACAGGACATTTCTTGTTAGGGTTGTTACGTCATGGCCATGCCTGTGAACTGAAAGTCCATGGTTCGAGTCGTTTCTTGATGAATTTTCATCTCTAAGCGCACAGAAAGTAATGAGAAGACCCAGCGACATTCTCCGCCCTCAAACTGACTCTGTATCTTGTCCGAGATGTATTTTAAATTTATGTTTTTGTGTATCAACCCTTTGTCACAAATAAATGTATATTTTAGCTGCTGCAATGAACGGCAACATTGTGACCGTAGTTTTACATTCACAACTGCTGGGCTAAATTTAGTCAAGATCTACATAAAAATCACATAGTATGTTTTTTTCTTGTAATTTTAAAAATTGCAGAACGGTGGCCAATTTATTTCAAATTCAGCATTTTTAAACATACAAAAACTAAACGCGGTTTTGTTTATGTCTTGATGCAGCCAGCGAACCAGTCCTTCAGAGTGAATTATTTCATTTTTTGTTAGTCAGTTCCATTCAATTAATGAAACCGATTTATGCAAATTTGTACTATAACTAGAGCCACGATTTTATGGCGAAAAGATTTTTGCAACATTTGGTTTCGATGCGTCATGTGCACACCTGCAGCTCTGCTACATCGTGATTGGATGATTTTACTCTCACTTTCCTTGGCAAATTATAGACGTACAGTCTCACAATAATCTTATTCTGATTGGTGCAGTTAAATGAGAAACGTGTCTGAACAAAGACACGCTGCCAATAACCTTGAAACAGAACTGCCGATGTGCACGTGAGTCACTGAAACAAAGTGGGGCGAAAATCTTTTCGCGACAAAATCGTGGCCCTAACTATAACATACCATCGTACAAAAACTATGTAAGCTAAAAAATTTGCAGTGCCGTAAAATATAGTCACAATCAATGTCTTCAAAACAACCATATCTCGTACATAGATAAAAATTCCCAAAACATATATAATTGTCGGTGAACCGCCCCCTTACATATGTAAGACATGGGAATCTTGTAAAATCATTGCCTTTGGAGAACAAAAAGCACTTGTTAACATGAGTCTTGTTTAAAGGGTCAAGGCATTCCACTCTATAGAGACAGCTGTCTTTCAACTTGACCAGCTGTCATTCCTGCCGATCCTGTCCGAGACGTGGGTCATAGCAGTATGTAGTATAAAGTCGCGGCATTCGATGTGGCAACCCTGTCAATGAGAGTCACTTAAATAGCTCTTCAAGCTCTCCAGCGACAATGACTTTCCCTGATTCGCCTCTATATATGACAGACTAAGGAGGATCGAGCCTTACCCCTGTTGATTAATTCGTATTTTCTCGATAACGTTTGTTAAATTGCAGTTTCGTAATAACGAGGCATAGATAAAATTTTATTCAATTTTATAAAATGGATGCAACCTCAAAATCTTTGTTATATTGTAATGGAAAATGGCTAACAAGTAAAAAGTACTCTATTTACGCGAGCGGCTACAGAGGTCGCAGATGTAACATAAACCAAGTCGTGTGGATTCCAAAAAAGTGAAATAAACGGTAAAATATGCCATGTCAAAGCAAAAAATGGAAAACCATATCTCTAGTCCCTGGTTTATGAAGAAATTCATTAACCCAAGCTGAGAAGATTCAATCCCGAATCTGGGAAAGCCGTCGCCGTTGGAGAGTTTTAATGCGTTATGTCTTTTTGGCAGGGTTGCCATATCTAAGATGACTGTGCGTGTGTCCACTTACCTATGGCACGTGATGCAGCTGCGTCAACACCTGAAGTTCCAGTGGGTTACCCGAGTTTCCAAGCCTGCTTCCTTTACTAGTGTGTAGGTTCCCGTAAAGCCTGCAACACGCACAACACAACACTTGTGTCAACAATGTTCTTGTATACTTCATACACAGCAGCATCAGTTCTTCACTCATAAGACAATATCGCGGGTTCAACGACCAGTCGGTTGGACTCCACAGCTCTGTGCCCTCAGCTACTTGCACATTGGCTGCTAGCACTACTGACTGACCAGGGCAGCAGTCAGTGAACTAAATGTTTTCATGCAGGCTTGTTATTGGTTCAGTCTTTAAGGGCGCCGTCTACCGTAATTTTCGTCACCATTTTTTTATTTGTACCAAATATTTTTTTTTCTTATTTTAGACACAAAATGTGACTAAATTTGGCTCTTATGGAATTTTTTTAACTCTCATAGTTTTTGCGTAATGGCTTGTTAGTCATATTTTGCATGTTTCCGTTTTAAGGACTACACTAAAACCAACTGATGTACCAAACTCAAGAAAATCACAATGGGTAAAGACATTGCAGGCTACAATGTCATGCTCGTAATTATTGAATTTTTTAAATTTTTATTTTCAGTTTCAGCATTTTATTTAAATTCAAATAATTGTTATTCTTTATTTTTATGAGCATGACATTGTAGCCTGCAATGTCTTTATCTACAGTAATTATTTTGAATTTAGTATATCAGTTGGTTTTACTGTAGTCGTTAAAACTGAAACGTGCAAAATATGACTTTAACAAGTCATTACGCGAAAACTATAAGAGATAAAAATTTTTTAATAAGAGCTAAATTTAGTCACATTTTGTGTCTAAAATAAGAAAAAAAATATCTGGTACAAATAAAAAATTTTAAAAATGGTGACGAAAATTGCGGTAGACCACGTCCTTATAGAAGAGTTTCAGTAACAGGGCCCACTCCTACATGAGTTTGTCGTCTCAAATGGATTCGCGTAATTCCCGAGTCCCTACTCGTACATATACACCTGAACCATTCTCAGAATATTTTGGGGACAGCAACATGTAAACATCAGCGCATAACATACTAGTTGTCATTACTGCCTACCTGGTTAACAGCCAAAGAGTTTAAATTATGAATTACTTTTCTATTCAATGGATCAATCGTTAGGATAATTCTGTCAAACAAGAAATATTCTACGCGAAATTTCTGTATAAACACCTACATATTTAAAAAAAAAAAAAAACTAAAAATTTTATTATGTTGTTTAACACCAAGTAGGGCCTTATCAAAAAATTAAAATTTACGTCACAAATTATATTTTACAGTATAAAAGTATGACCGAATATTTTTTCGCTGTATTTTTCAAGAACTTTTACATAGAGCAATTATTTTGTTTGAAACAGTTATCACGATTGATCCGTTGGGAATTAATTAAATTCAACAATGATTCTCAGTTTAAACTCCTGTAATTTCCAACACGTTCTTCCTTACTGGACATTGTTTTACTACTGGGTACCGTTTACATCGATCGACATTTTCTCAGAACCAAATAACTACAATTCTTACTAAATTGTCTGCTCCACAAAGATTTTTGTGGGACTGGATTGCTCGCGACTCATGGAAAAGTATGGCATGCAGACACACACAGTGGTAAAGAATATTACACCCGACTTGACGGAAATAGAAGAAGAAGAAAAATAAGAAAACACGAATCATTATCTTGCGATTTTCAGAAAATATAAAAAAAAAAATTCTACGTGTATAGAAATCGAGAAGTCTTAAGGCATCTTCAAGATCTGACACAAGTTCGCTACTGGTCTTGTTAGAAGACTGTGACCAAAATAGAGAGGCACGTGAAAGGATTGATTCCAATGAATCATTGGCAGTCCTCGGGTAAAAGTTGAATACGTTGCGTCGGCGACCTGTTGACTTGGCCATAAGGGAAGGCAAGCTTCATGAAAGAGAAACTGGAGAAAGCTGCACGAAATTAAGAACATGTTATATGAACATATACTGTTATCAGGCAGGGCCCACGATGCGTCCCTGTTTTCGTGGAAACAAAGAAATTTCAGTTTGCCTGAGGCTGCAGTGGAGTAAAATTCAGGTATACTCTATTCCACAGGAGCTGCAGTGAAGTAAAAACAAGGTACACTCCATTCCACAGGTACTGCAATGAAGAAACTCCAGGTATAGGATCTAGTCTATGCTGAAGGCGAAACAACGTAGCCGGCACCGACATCATTAAGCACATTTCTAGAATCCATGTAAGGTAAAGCCGGAAATTTCTGCTAAGATATCCCGGCTCAAGGTAAACTTCAAACCCATGTATACATAATTTTGTTTTGCAGCTTTATCGCGGAAAATAAGAGAGTTCGTGTAGGAAGCCGGACGAGTAACAATAATGCAGCAAAAGAAGGAACGAACGAATCCTGTGTTATCTGGTGTGAGGGTGAAAACTGACTGATTATTGCAGATGAAAATAAGATGCTTATAAAAATGTTTGCAGCAGCTTGTCTCAATTCTTTACATGCACATCTGCAGCTGTGCTTTATGGTCAGTGATTGGACGTGTGAACTTCCGCGTGTCTTGGTGTTTTACCAGAAAACCATAAACGTGTGGTGTCTCTGCAACTCTATTCTGATTGGCACAGTCAAATAAGCGAGGCCTCAACATAACGACACGCTACCACTAACCAAAGCTGAAAAATTAATTGAAAGAAGCTGGTGTACGACTTTTTTTTGCTAAAGTCGATGAACTAGTGAAAATTGACTGTCTGTAATGTAAGAATAAGCATGTAAGTAATTTGCACAATTGGACGGCGTTGTGAATCAACAGAATACACGCCAATTTTTGGTCATCGGTTAAACATGCTTAAAATTTTTTTCTTTTCTTTTTTTTTAATTTTTAACAGTCTTACAAAAAGTGTTTTAGTTATGAAAAGACATTACTTATGACAGGGTATGGGATTAAAATTATTTTTTTTTGTAAGACTGCTCCAAAGCTGACAAATATTTTAAGCACAACTATTGGCACAGATTCGGTTGATGCATACAACCGTCCAATTGAGTCACAGTTTAAGGCCATGCCCTATTGTGTCTACTTATTTGCGATAATTATTTTTCTAAGCTTAAACGAGAGCAGATATAAAAAATCTGTTTGGCAGTTTTGTTTAAAATGTTTTTTGTTGTGATAGGTAATTTTAAAAAATCAACAAGAAATCACACGGCTTCGACTAAAGGTCAATTAGCCAGAATTTCGTTTATTACATAGTTAACTAAAACAATAGTATTTAGTACCTTGGAAAATCAGCCCACGTGGAGAAGCAATTTTAAACAAAACTGACACACAGACGTGTTTAGGCGTACAAAATTGATACCGTTAAAAAATTATAAACAAGAGTCTGGCCTTAAGAGCAGTCCTCGACTGGCGCATGGACGGCGTTGCATCGTGTCACGCGTATTCTTTTTTACGTGAAACCGCTTAACTTATTCATATTATGTTTATCTACGAAAAGAACACACACTTGAAACTATGCTTCTATTGTTTTCAAAGATGCAGCGCGCTTGTTAGAAACATGATATTCGGGCCTCTCAAAATGGCTAAAAACTTTTTTTTTAGACTGTAGTAACTCCGAAAATATTACCTGCAAAACTAGAGACATGCGTTGGTCTTTACTTCATACTATTCAAAAATAAAATATTGGGGCCACCGCTTAAAGTCCCATAGTAAAAAGACTACAAGGGAAACCCTGCATGCCAGTTTGGAACACTGCGAATATAGGCTATATGCTTCTCGTCTAGAGTGGGACACTGGCTCTTATCGCTACGCTGTTCCCACGCGTCAAAGGTGTAAATTTGACACCGCGAAGGACTCCTCCTAACAGGCATCTCCCGTCGAAATCTGACATAATAACAAGCTTTCAAGGGAATATGGACCCAATCTCGTGCTTCCTGGTCAAACGTGAAAGTGTGTCAGCAGCCAACGAACAACTTGTAAAGTTAGGAGAAGACACAGAACTATAGAGTCTAGCC
Source organism: Medauroidea extradentata (assembly GCA_003012365.1). Classification (NCBI taxonomy): domain Eukaryota; kingdom Metazoa; phylum Arthropoda; class Insecta; order Phasmatodea; family Phasmatidae; genus Medauroidea; species Medauroidea extradentata. The sequence continues at coordinate 4,861 of PNEQ01082328.1, read as the reverse complement.
CACAATTCACTAAACACGGGAGATTTTCCTATCCCTACCCACGTACCAGTGAGAACTTGTGACGTATCCTATTTGCAAGACGTGCAGAATTGACGACACCACAGAAGACATTATTAACGGACTTTCCGCGAAAAGAATTTTACCCCAGTTTGTTTCAGTGCCTTACTTTCACATCTTCAGTTTTGCTTCATGGTTATTGGCAACGTGTCTGTGTGAAGTGACGTCTCTCATTTGACTGAACCAATCACAATAAGGTTACTGTAACAACACACGTCTGTGATTGGCTGGTAGAACCTCAAGACATGCGAGAGTTAAGACATCATGTCATTGACCACGACACAGAAATACGGATGGACACATGAGCCACTGAAAGTAGCTGTGGCAAAATTCTTTTCACGAATAGTTCATGGCCCTTGTAACCCCGTAAAACTACAGATGGAGACATTTTGAACAGTACACAAGGAAGGTAGTGGTAGTTACCTGACGACGGGCAGACTTCTGGCTCGGTAGCGTGGACACATGAACGAGGTCGCAGGCAGCGGAGAAAGAGTCGGGCGATGGCGGTGTGTCTGGTACCTGAGGCCGTCGTGGCGCGGTATATATGAGCGTGCTGGAGTGAGAGGTGGGGAGACTGGTTGGTTGCCAGGTCACATCAACCGTGGGGCCCCTTGTAGGGGGGCCAAGCTCCCTCGAGGTCGTCCTGTTTCTGCACCTGCCCCCCGTCATGTAACACACCTCGCTTCACACGCTCACACTCCGCTGGAGTTTACTTAGGATGACTGACTCACGTGACAAGGTTCGCACGATCACCCTGTTCTGCTTAAAATTCTGTCATCAATTCAGTCTAAAGGTACCCGCGCGTGAGAAGCTCAAAAGCGACGGAGCAATAAGGTCGACCTCGAAGCTCGCATCAAATGCCGCGTCGCCTCAACGAGCCAAGCGCTGAACTAGCGTGCAAGCTTCCCGCCGAATGGTTTTTACTATGGGACACTAAGCGGTGACCATATAATTTTATTGGTAAAAAGACTGAAACTAAGTTTAGTGCAGGTCACAATCTGAGTTTCATTTTGAAGTACGGCAGCCTGAAAATGCCGTTTTTAGCCACGTAGGGAAGACTTAGAAACAGTGTTTTTAATGAGCGTGGCGTCTTAACAATGAGGTTCCGACATTGTCTGAAGTTTTTTTTTATTTTCGTATGTTGGCACAATGAGCACACGTGGAATATTTTCGTAGAAAAAACCTGTTTACGAACACACTGCAACGCATTTGAAGCGTACGGTAGGCGGGCGCCTTAAGGGGCCTCCCTAGATAGGTTGTGTTTGTGTGTGAGGCAAGAGCGGTAAGGGTGCCGTTGACCTACGTATGTAATGCTGATTGGATGTTTTAAATCTCTCTTGTCTTGGATTTATATTGGCAAATCACGCGCATATGGAGTCACGATAACTTTATTCTGGTAGGTGCAGACAAATGAAATACGTGTCTGAACAAACACACACTGTCAATAACTATGAAGCAGCGCTAATGATGTGTAAGAAAGCATAGCCATCTTTAGTAGAATGCCGCGGCCTTAGATCTGGCAACCCTGTCAAGGTAATTTTAAAAATTTACAGCAGAAACCATTGGGAAACAACAGGAATTTCGGTGGTTTTTGTTATATGAAATACAAACTCTAATGTATTTTTATTGGGACACGTCTTTTGTCTCGCCAACGGCAGTGGGGCCTTCTGATTCGCCGGTATGTAAGGCAGAATAACGAATCAGGTACAACCATTGCCTTCGGAGAGCTAAAAGAAGTGTTGAAATGATCTGTGTATGCAGGGTTGCCAGATATAAGGCCTCGGCCATTTATTAAAGAAGGCTATGAAAAAAGGTATTAAAACGAATTGTTGCAAAAAAAATTCGCGACAACTGTTTTGGCACACCGTTGACTGGAGCCAGTAATAAATAAGGAAAAATAATTCGTTTTGAAATTACGTAATACCAGAGACCTGAAAAATTCGCAGGTTGTGTGACGTGTAGGCTAGCCTCCAAATATACCCGTGTACTCAGTCAGATGGATCCTACTCCTTGGTTGTTCGCTGAAACGATGATACCAATTGATTGGTATGATCTTTGAAAGAACTGTGCAATGGTAGTGCACGACTGGGTTTATTTGCTTGGACATACTCCACTGCGAAATAAATTACTGTCAAAAGAAAACTGAAAATAAGACAAGAAAACATAAATAAGCAGAGTATGCTTTAGTCAACAGGACACATACCAGTCGCACTCGTGTTCCTGAACCCTGTGTGTCTACTTTTAACAGGAACAGATTCCAGTTTCCGAAACGTCGTTAATACTGACTGTCTGGAAAACTACTGTGTTTTTGTTTCGTCTCATCGATGTGTCGAGTGTCAACTACGGTTTCTTTTTTATTTTTGTTACTTCATTTATTTTCTGTTTGTTCCTTGTTTTATGTGACCCAATTACAGTTTTGGAAATTCATGTTGTGTATGTAAAACTTGTCTATATGCGGTTCGGGATAATGTGAACAATCAAAAAAGTCATGCTAAAGTTATATTTTCAGCTAATTCGTATCTTTTCGCGTCTAACAACGGCAAACGTTGTGGGAAATGTCTAACCTCTCTGGACACATCACTTTATGTTTGCGCGTTTAAGATAAGTTGTGCACTTGGTAGGAACCTGTTTGATAAAAAAAAGTGAATTCATTGTATAAATTACGATGAGTATGTCGATTTCAGTTGACATTGTTTTAGTATTGTAAATAAATAAGAAACTACACTGAACTATATTGCGTTATTTCGGTGCCAACCATACAAACAGTAAGGCAACTATAATTAATGTTGAGTTATATGCTGTAACGGTTAGTGAAAATTTTCCAAGGTTAAATTTTAGTGCTCACTTCATCCCGAATGGCCTACTAAATATAGAGAGGAATTAATTTTTCTCCTGGAACATCCATTTCTTGCGAAAGTGGCTAGTGTGGCATGTTGTTATTCAAAGTTCTCTTATGGCGTAGTTACGGCAGTGTAAAAATAGAACATAAAAAAGTTCACTTTTGAACCGCAGTCGGTAGGATTCGAACCTACGCTCCCAGAGGGAATCTGATTTCTAGTCAGACGCCTTAACCACTCGGCCACGACTGCCTCGAGCATTATTGACTCCAATATAAATTGACTATCAATAAAGTAGTACATTATGATTGGTTAATATTTTCTAAAATAATGTAATTGCTTATGTTAAACGTAAATGTTTTCTTATTTATTCATTTGGTGTACTGTTAGTTTTGTTTTAGTAATTTGTGGCAACAAAATCTGCTTATTCGTTTAGAAAAGAAAGTTTATTTTCTACATTGTTATTATGGCTGTTTAAATTAAGTAAATTTAGATTAATTCTACTACAGGTTAGAAAGATCAGTGTTAAAAGTTCAGCACAGGGACAATTTCTGCCGCTTGAGCGCTGGTATCGGTAATGAGTGCAAACTGGCAAATCACAGAGCTTTCCTGAATATTAAGTTACTTTAAGTTGATAATTGAAAACGTGAAATTAGTTTTTTTTTTTTTTACTTCTGTCGTTTCCAAGTATATTTAAATGTGATTTTACAACTGTTTCTTATTTTCTTGTCCCTTAGCGATAGCAGTGAAACTAGCGGCAGAAGTTTTCCCTGTGCCAAACTCTGACATAGGAATACACATCTTCTTTCCAACATGTAGTAGAATGAAGGTGGATTCACAATGCCCCGACCAGCCCGACGCAACAGCCCCGACAGAACAAAATCAGAGCAGCAACCAATAAAAAGCAAGCATCAGCCCGACCTGATAAGATGACTCTCCCGACAGCCCGGCGACAGTAGATTCTATTTATAATATTCGCCGTGTCGGGCCTTGCAGAGGAAGGAAAATGCAACATTACAAATCGAAATATACTTGCAACTGAAAACACTTTAAATGTATATTCCACTTGTATAAAAAAGTTTTGTTTAAGATAACTCGGGGTAAGATACCATCTGGGGGAAGACGCCAGTTATAAATGTTTATTTTTCATGTTTCTATATTTGTTTTTTAAACTTTTTTTAAGAAACTTAAAGCTCGTTACTGACATATCAACAACCAACAAAGTCATTACCCTACTGCAGTATATTTATGCAAATTTATTCAATCCTTAATTGCTTTAAAAGTTGTTAAGTGCCTCATCTTCCCCTAAGTTACCTTACAATAACATTTCGAAAACAGATCAACCTCACTGAATGCACCTTGACTCCAGTTAATTGTCACGCCACACTCATTGCTTGTTTATAAAAAAAAGCAACTAGGTGGTTTGCGAATATATAGTGACAGTTTTTATTTCTACAAGTACTTTCATTACAGCGAAGAACATTATGCATTATGTTTGTGTTGCCTTTTATTTCGCGGCAATTTTTTTAAAGATTCATTCCTGCTTTCATGATACAGCTGATTGAAATAAAACATTCAATAAAGTACGGTGGCTTGTACTTTTTGGTGCTGCCAACGGCCATTCCAGGACAAGCTGCATGTCGACATGTCGGAGCATTGTTAACGCTACCAGAATCGTCGAGGCTGTCTTGCTTAAGGGCGTTCACGTGGAAAAAATTCGTAATTTCATATTAGCCTGGCGTAGTGTTAGCTTTATAGAAGTTACTTGAGTAGATAGGTTATGTTCCTTCTGGGACAGCGGCTGGCGGCTGAGGATTTGAGGATTCGTGCCGCCATCTTGTTTCCGGCGGCCATCTTGTTTCCGGCGGCCATCTTGTTTCCGGTCGCCATCTTGGATTACGTCACTTTCAAAATTTTCCAAAATTTCCCAAAATTAAAAAAAAAATTTCAAAAATTAAAAAAATCTA
>PNEQ01082327.1:6192-31818 GCA_003012365.1 Medauroidea extradentata | reverse complement strand
ACAAATAAGAAAAACAATACTTCATACAGATGTGTTACTTACTGATTTGGGTCTTCAGAACATCTTAAATAGGATTTGGAGCAGTCTGCGCCATCGTAATTATTGTAGCAGTACGCTGCAGAAATCTCTCCTGCGATAACAAATTACCACTAATTCAAAAAAAGTCTAATTAAAACGCAACTAAAATACAGCAAAATGCTATTTAACATACGCTTTATCACCGAGCTTACAGTACACGCCACTAGGAGCGCTCGTGTAGTGTGTCTACCTTTTTTTCGGCTACTTTCCCATATTGTCCTTCTACAATATTTGGATATAGACATACCCACACCTGGGCGGAAAGTTTCCGCGCGTTTTACTGGCGGAAGCGGGAATGCTGCGGGATCCCGCCAGTCCGCTGCATGCTCTCGATTTCCGCGCACCGCCAGGCGGGATCTCATCAGTTGCTAGGAGTCCGTCGTCTGTACAGCATGTCTGCAGAGCAGGTGATAGAAACTGTGTACTTGTACCCAGTGTTGTATGATTTAAATCATCCTGATTACAAGAACAACAGAAAGAAGGACAGCATATGGACAGAGATAGGGAAAGAACTACACGAATCCAGTAAGTAATACATGTTTTTTTATTATGAACTTATTGTTGTAAAATGGCATTAAGACATATAAACACTGAAACCTCCAATAACGTTCTTATGGTACATTGTGCATTACAGTCGCGTAATATATTTAGACAAGAAAAATATTACTTTCCAATCCTTAAAATTCTGATAACGAGTTGTTAGTTACAGTTGAAAAAATCTACAAACCTTTCACGCACCTGCAATGCTAAGCGAGTAGCACTCCCTGGGGTTTGAACAATATTGTTGAAAGCACCAATTGTATTATCTGGAGGCTCGAGATAATCCAAGTAGTTGGCATCACATTGTTTGTTCCTTAGAAAATTGTGTAAGATACAAGTTGCCATGACAACATGTCGGGCTGACGTAACTGAAATTTCCAGTGGTCTGTGATATATCCTCCACTTTTGCACAAGAATGCCGAACGCATTCTCCACAACCCCGCGCGTTCTAGAAAGTCTATAGTTGTACTTCCGTAGACGCCTACTTTCCCTAGATTTCCTTTGTGGAAAAGGTTTCATGAGAAAAGGTGAGAGAGAAAAGGCTTCATCGCCTATTAAACAATGGGGTGTAGGCATATTTTGACCCGGTAAAGGCCTGGAGTCTGGTATATTCAAGTCATTGTTACGTATTCTTGTACCCATTGCTGATTCGTGAAATATACCACCATCACTGTTTTTCCCGTACCCACCTACATCCACACAAATAAATTTATAATCTGGATCAACAATCGATAAAAGAACAATTGAAAACTTGTGCTTGTAGCAGAAATAAGTAGAACCACTGTTTGGTGGGCACTTCACTGTCACATGCTTGCCGTCAATACAACCTACACAATTGGGGAATTGCCATCGGTGGTAGAAACCTTGAGCAGCTTCTTTCCAAATTCTTGAAGTGGGCTCGGGCATGTATACTGGTTGCAATTTTTCAATAATTGCTTGTGAAACTTCTTTTACTATTTGGCTTACTGTTTCGAATCCCATTCTGAAACTATGGCCTTTAGTTTTGAATGAATCGCCAGTTGCAAAATATCTGAAAAAAATTATTGCATACATGTGAAATTGTGTACAAACTGTTGTGTACAAGATGTATATAAGTTATTTAAGGCCATGTCTCAGAGTTTTTCAGAACTATATGAAATATTGCTTTATATTTAATTTTACATCCTTAGCAACAAATTATAAACACAGTTTTAACAAATAAATAGCTAATCAGTACCCAAAACGATATATAAATACTAATTTACATTACGTTTTTCTTAATATTATTCACGAAATGTAATACAATTAACTAAGGTCCATACTAATGGACGAATACAAACAGCCCAGCCCGAGCCGGGATTCGAACCCGGGATCTCATGCACAGTAAGACAGCGTGCTAGTGTTCATTCATTTGATATATAATACAAACAATATTAAATTACGAATAATTTTATTTGCAGGTGAAGTTCTGAAACGAAAATGGAAGAATTTACGTGACACGTACATAAAGTACCTCAGAAGCATTAAAACCACAACTGGCCAGGCAAAAAAAAACTACAAAGGATGGCAATGGGCTGTTACCATGGAAAGGTTCAAACCCTTTATAACGTTTTCTACAACGGAATCAAACGTTTCTCGTGCTGACGTAGCAAAACGAAGAAACGAGGAAGATGACGCAATCTCACTGGATGGCGATAACACAGAGTCATCTATACATTTAGATGAAGAGATGGAGCATCCTGAACCATCTTTGCAGGAGATTTGTGAGGGGCCACCTAAGAAGAAGAAACTTAAACCAGCAACTCTTAGCAACACAGACAAAGCTATTCAATATTTGCAAAACAAACACCGCCAAGAACTGGATGACGTAGACCACTTGATGCTAGGCTATGCAAAAACTATTAAGACGTTCACTCCAACAAGACAAGCAGTCACAAAATTGCAAATCGCTCAAGTAATGATGGAACAGGAACTTGCAGACAACAATGACAACGCCGGACAAAGTACTTCATCAACACGATCAGAAGAGAATTTGAGTCACCACTACAGTGATCAATCAGACAGTTCATACCAATGCACTACAGAGGAAGACGTTAGTGTGCGTGTTTTCAATACATACAAGAGACTGTGAAGTAAGTAAGGGACTCTTTTTCCCTATGTTAAGTGATTACAACTGTATTAACACAGCGATGTTGGATTCGTTACAATATGTTTAAATAACATGGTCGCTTAAAATGTGCTACGTAAATAATAATGTCTTATAAGTTATAATGTGTAATAATTATAATGTAATATTGCAACAAGGTAAAACCTACTTTTGTTATTCACACATTACTCCGTATTGTTATACCAACAACAACAGGTAAACAACATAAAACTTTAATAGTATTGTTACACTGCAGTAATGGTAACAATTCAGATTAGTTAATATTTGGCATTATTATTTTTTGCCGATTTTTTGGAATGTTACTGCAACACAAGAATTCTGAGAAATCTCAGTATAAATACTCTAAATAGTAATATTTTGGCTTCCGATAAGTTTGACTGTTTTCTGTGTAATGACCATGAAGATTGATGATACACTTACCTTACTGCCACAACTAAACGTTCCTCTGGACCAATCGCTTCACGAAAGTTTGTATCTTGTTTACAGATGTCATCACTGATCAGATTTAATAGTTCGTCGAAACACTCCATAGTCATGCGCAAATATATGTAAAAACGTTTCTCATCTTTCCTTAATTCAGGCATAAGTGTATGGTATTCTCGGAATAGCAGTCTTTCTTTGTTAATGTCATGAACCCATTGCCGACTTCTCCTGTCGTCGTCTTCTGCTGCAGCAATCAATAGAAGTGCTTCTTCATCTGACGACGACATTACTATACTCATCGGCGCACAGGCCAGCACTGAGAAGCGAATCGCTTCGCAGATGTGGGCACTACAGTTCCCGCCATATTTCTTCCCGCCGAGATTTACCAACCCATTCCCGCGTTCCCGCGTCCCGCACCGGTCCCGCGCCGGTCCCGCGCCAGTTTGGGCCGGCCTTAAATTCTGCCTTATTTTGACAACAAAATTTAATATTTCAGGGGCAAAAAATCTGAAAATCAGTTTGGTGTATTGCAACAGAAAAATTAATATGCAAACGATGATATATAACATATAATTATTAATACTGTAATAATGAATTTTTGATATGTATAAATTAATTTGCGTTAAAAAAATATCTTCGAAACCACTGCAGACTAAGTTAGAGATGATGGTTTATCGCGGGAAAAATTAATTGTTTTCTGGATTTCAACATACGTTCAGCTTATTGTAAGATACTGGCTTTCGCTTGTACGTGGAGCTGTTACCCTATTTGACTAGCGAAAAAAAAAATCCCACTATTGTAATATTTTATGTATATTATTGGTTTGCAACAGCTACGTTGTATCAGACGTGCATCGCCCAGTCATACATGTTGCGGGAAACTACAGTGTTTTCAAGGGTATGTTGGCACAAACATTTTTCGTGATATACCATCATCTCTAGATATAGTTTATTTAGCCCCAGGATATGGGAAATTACTAGAGGCCCGGATATTTCGCGGGTTCAACGCCCAGCAGGCTAGACTCCACAGTCCTGTGTGCACTGTCCTCAGCTATATTTGTTCATTGGCTGCTGCTCCAGTGAGTGAGCATTTGAACATTTGACGATGTAGCGCAGGAGTCCGTGAGCGTTTTTACGCATGCCTGCCATTGGTTCGGAGTCCGCAAGGTCACGTTTAATAAACAATGACCCGATCGAAATAGTTTCCAACATGTACATGACTTAGAAATCCAACCTCTCCTCAGTTGAATTCGCGAAATTTCCGGGGCTCTAGAAATTACGTACTAAACGAAATAGTTAGCAACGCTTACTATTTCACTGTAAGGGACCGCCATGCACTGTAAACGTACTTCCTAATCTTTAACCTGCACAAAGTATGGGGCACTTACCATCAGCTTGTACATAGAGAACATGTTGGTCATTGTGTACTACTGGTGGTTCAGGGTAAACTGAAGAATCTTGAAACCCTGGTTACTTTTTTCATTTCAGATAATTTGTACCATATTACTATTTTTGAACAAAAACAAATCACCCTAAGTAACAACTAGAGTGTATAAGATTGCATTGTCTTCAAAAGTTAATGTCTTGAGTTCACAGTGAAACAATACGGTCTTCAAAAGGGTTAACTTTATCGCAAACCGTATGTGTGTATTGGGCTTATACATCTGGTAACACTGGTATACATTTGACTGTTTAACCAAATATGTTAAAAATATCCTACCATTGATGTGAACAATTTTACCATGCCGATTTTCTTAACACTCCTTAACATAAGTGGGATAAATTTACAAGGTTTTTTTTTACAGTTTATTTGCTCTTCAAATGGGTTGCAGCGAGTTGCGATTATTAATATTTTTTACGAAATTACGCACATTACATTAGAATCGTCACAAATATTTACCACTTCATTATTGTTATACTATTACTTCTATAATTATTTCACACTTGTTTTTTCTTATTGTTTTGTAATTTAGTTATAAGTTGTTATCTATAATTTTGCTTATTGAAATGTTAAGTTTGCTGTACACGTTACACGTATTTGTTGTTAGCCGACCTATGGCTGGTAAACAAATAAGTTGGTATATCTACGGAATAAACACACACTGAGAAAGATAGTATAGTTGTAGGTACCATACTTCTGTTAAAATAGGGACATCGAAACAGTTTGTTTGTCGGTACTAAGTGCACTGTTCCTTCAACAATCTGTTTTGTAGAAGAAACAAAGAGCCTTGTTGCTTTTACACCATATGGTAACTTCTACAGAGCAAATTGTTAAAGGAACTGTCCAGATAGTACCGACAAACTGGTTTGTTGTCCCTATTTTAACACAAGTTTGGTAACTTGGACATTATTTTATTCTCAGTGCTTTTAAGTCACTGTTAAGTTAAAATAAAACATACAACACGCTTATTAAAAACGTGATTTTCGAGTACCATTAACATGACTAAAGACGGCTTTTTATGACAGGTATATCTGGGAACGTTTTGCATTTGATTCGTTAAAATAAATATACAGGAACGTGCGTTTAAATACTATGGATAGAGACACTGAAAAATCGCGAAAATATTTAACATAGTCTCCAACAAACTGTAGTATCTCAATCGTGACATGTGTGAACAGTTTTCTGGCAAACCACATACGTTCTGTGTTACAACTGTACAGTTCTAATTGGGTCTGTTGAAGAGGGACACGGTACTTCATATAAACGATAGCCAATATAAGTGCAAAACCTTCAGTGTTATACATAGTATATTGGAGTCTAGCAAACAATCAACTTTTCCCACGATTTACCAGTGTCTCTAACTATGAAAAAAAAAACAATTGTAATGCACTGTACGCCTGCTGAGTGACTCGCGCGTAAAGACGATATTGCATTACATACGCCGGTCAGCGGCACCTTTAGCGCTCCATCGACTTTGCGCCTCTCTCTCTCTCTCTCTCTCTCACACACACACACATACACAAACGTGGCGTATATAGGGAGGATCCTTGAGGGTTTCGCCTACCACGCACTTAAAATGCATTGCAGCGCGTTCGTAAATACGTTTTTTTATAAGAAACTATTCGACATATGCCTAGGCCCCGGTAGTTTTCGCGAAAAAATTGTTACCCCACTTTGTTTTAGTGTCTTACGTGCACACCTGCAGCTCAACTTCATGATTACTGGCAGAGTGTTTTTGTGCAGCGTTATTATTAATTTGACTGTGCCAATCAGTACACGGATAACTGCCACACGTCACGTCTGTGATTTGCGGGTTTAACCTCCACATTCTGGGTGTTACGGCATCCAATCGCTGACCACAAAGCAGAGATGCAGGTGCGCACGTAAGGCACTGAAACAAAGTGGTGCAAAAATATTTTCGCGAAAACTACCGGGCCCTAATATGCCCAGTCTGTCAATGCACGAAAAGAAAATACACTTCGAACGATGGCTGAAGAGTCGTTTCAAAGCATCACGTAGATTAGAAAAATCATATCGGAGCTCCTCAAAATGGATAAAAACAGCTTTTTCAACCTGTTGTATCTGAAAAACTACTCACGGTTCACGGGATTCATGTGAAACTACTCTAGGTGCATACAATGGAATTTGCTTATAACTTTCCACAAAAAAAAAAAAAAGTCACCACTGAAAGTGTCAGTCAGGCGAGTGATCTACGATACCACTGCACGCCGTTTCAGTGTTTTGCGGTAGAGGCGAGACCGCACCAGATGAGCCGGTCAACATCGCCCTTGACGCCGTGCCTCACGAACACAAACACATGTCTGTGGGCGAGCGTGTTAAGGGTGTTCAAGTGTGTTAAAATTATAATTTTATATTTTTTATAAAATATTGTCAGTTTTGTAGACGATACTTGTGAGTGCACTTTACTCTTACGAAACAATTTTAGCTCTACTAGTTTTCTCATAACTGGGCGTCAAAGTCAAAATTTGCTTGTTACACTGCCATGCAAATAGTGAAAACCAACTGATCTACTTAAACAAAATAATTCACTGTGAACTTACATCCCATAAGCTATGCAATAAAACGTAAAAAAAAAAAAAAATACAACGTAAAAAATTGAATTTTAAAAAAATCACAAAAGTACAGAAAAATGTTCTAAATTTAGGAATTTTTTAAAATACAAAAACAGTTCAAGGAATTTTTTCAAATGTTTTATTACGTAGCCCATAGCATGTTATTTCACTGTGAATTATTTCACGTACGTCAGTCAATTGGTTTTCACGATTTGCATGGAAGTAGAACATTCAAGTTTTGACTTTGACGCACCGTTATGAGAAAACTACGCCAGCTAAAATTGTTTCGTAAGAGGAAATCTCTAACTCACGAGTATCGTCCATAAATCTTACAGTATTTCATGTAAATATAAAACTACGACTTTATCGCACTCAACACCCTTAAGGCCATATGCTCTCCTGTTTGTATTTTTTTATCGATATTAATATTTTACTTCTAAACGTGAGCAAATATCAAAAAGCTGTTGGGCAGTTTTGTTGACTGAGTTTTTCAAGGCAGGAAATACTACAGTTTCAGTTAATTACGTAACTAACGAAATTCTGGTTAGTTGACATTTTAGTCAAAACCGTAAAAGATCTTGTTTTGAAAAATATGTGCAATCACGGCAAAAACGATTTTCAATAAAACTGCCAAACATATATTTGACATCTTCTCTCGTTTAAGATTTAAAAATAAATAATTATCGCAAAATCAGTAGGAACAAGAGAGCATGGCCAGAAAGCTTCTGTAGCGATTATTTTCATTGTATAAAGTAAACTAGTTTGGCACGTAGTTTTGAACATGTGCTGCGCTGTGACTTGCCAGTTATGAGGCATACTAGCTGAGCTACAAATATGGCTGATTTTCTGTGTCTAATTTTGCGCACGGCCGGTGCAAGGTCATTTAGCGTTCTATGAGAAAAATCATTAAGCAACCCCCATTTTTTTGCCTTCGAATTCCCTTCGCCTTAAAATCGTAGTCGACTACTTTTCATTTTTTTTTTTTTTGTTAATAGTTGAAGTACTAGAAAACTGTGAAGTTTTGTGTACTTCACGCACTTTTCAAATAAAAAATCCCTTTACGTAATGCGTTAAGGATTTTGATTGTTCTAAATATATAAAGTTTGAACTAATATTACATTCCCATATTATATTATGTGTTAATTTTACCCTGGTGGCAACAGTTATTTTCTTTAATATTAAAGTATTTGAACTATGGAAAACACCGACGACGAACGCATATCCACGACACTAGTCAATCTTTACTTCCTAATCATGAAATTTACTTTTCCCGACTTACTGCTAATTCCAAACATGCAATGCATGTATTAATTGTTTTGTGATTTTAATTAATCACTCGTGTTAATTTATCTAAATTATAAAATACGACAGGCTTAAAAAATCCCTATAGTCATTGATGTTCTGTGAAGAAATTGTGAAGTGTGTCAGATGTCGATCGTCCTGACCCCCTCAGCTTCTATAGCGCCTAAGGCAGTCACCTAGTTCGCCTATACAGGATGTCCACAAACATATGCCTAATAAGCACACAACGTGAATCTTGGGCTAAATTGGAGACGATAATGTTAGTGGCAAAATGTTGTATGATGACATTTTATGTGTGCAACGGGGATCCAGGATCAGTTAGTATTTTATGTATAAGTTAAGTAAACATATAATCATGTGTGGAATGCTCAAGATTTTAACCTGCGCCCATAGTATGCAGGTCAAAACAGTGGTAGTAAGATATGTAAGATAGCTGTGGAGCGCAAGAGGGGAGTATGTACAGTCCTACGTCGCCACATTGTGAAAGTAAAATGTCATCGTACAACATTTTGCCACATGTTTTCGTCTCCAATTTAGCCCAGGATTCGCGTGGTGTGTTAATTAGGCGTTTGTTTCTGGACATCCTGTATAGTCGCCGGCCCTGATTTTGCACTCGTTATATTAAATAATTGGGAACGCGTCGTTTGCCCTAAAGGCGTTTACCCTACATTCGTTTGCCCTAAAGGCGTTTGCCCTAAAGGCGTTTGCCCTACAATCGTTTGCCCTACAGTCGTTTGCCCTAAAGGCGTTTGCCCGAAAGTCGTTTGTCCTAAAGGCGTTTGCCCTAAAGTCGTTTGCCCTACACTTTAGGACAAACGACTTTAGGTCAAACGACGTGTACCCAAAAAATGTCTCGTGTTTTAAATATGTATACTTGTTATAGTGTTTACAAGCAATACGACCTAATTTCCTTGAACTGAGTTTCAGAGATCAATGCTGATACGCCACCCCGTACAACTGTCATCATGATCGATCATGTTATTTTTTTTTGTCCCGTTCAATATTTTCATCTCCAAATGTGAAGAAAATTAATGGCCGATGTGAATACACTAATTTCATTAAGTGGCTTATAACGATGTTCGCCGATAGTTATCGCAACTAAGTAATTAGATGCGCAAAACTAGACACTCGAGAACAAGGCTGATTCGTTTCAGTACGACAGTGTTTGCGTTCTTGTAAAGACGGTAAATGTTGTTTTCAAATAACTATTAGAGATTGTTGTTTGATGTAGTGTGTGTAACTGTGCATGTAGATATAATTTTGGGAAGAAAACATAATTATAAATACTTTTGCTAAGGTATACGTGCCCATTTTATTTGCACATTAGACAGACTTCGTACCGCTTTTTTTTTTTTTTTCATTTATGTAATTAGATGTCAGTATTAAAGTATTGAATTTTTCATCTTTTTGGCGTATGTAGACACGAATATTTTATTTTTAGGCAACCGTTCACACCTAGATTTTGGACTCTTAATAAAATTTAGATGACCCGAGCATGGAGCAGTGGTGAAATGCAAGAAATAGGACTACCTCTAAGTAAACCCACTCCAACTACAACGTATGCACGACTTACATGCAACAATTGAGAACTGCCTCGCCATGAATTCCTAATGAACAGAATGGTCAAACCACTACAGCACAGCAGACCACGTTTTATTTTTAATTCTGATAAATATAATACTGTATTTGATGACCATAGCGTTTAAAGTTATTTTTATTAAAGGAACATTCTGACAATATAAAACTACATGTAGCCTAATATACCTGGGCGATTGTAGAATGGTGGCATTCTATCCTACTGAATTAAATATGGCGACACTTATTTTGTTTGTTTGCACCCTCATGAAATAAACCCAGGCCCTACGCTATTTTAAGTACTGACCAATAATTCGATAACTTTCTGGCAAAACTAATTTTTTTATCAGTCATAAACTCACATTCCTAAAATAAGAGGATACACATTACCTTTACACTGAAAAATACTATCTTTAGGTCATGGTCTGACATTTATTTCAAACAATTGCAAAAAACTAGAATATTTTTTTTACCAAATGCTTTGGAAAAACTTGAGACTACGTAAAGTCATACGAAATACAATTTTGCCACATCGTTTTTCAAATAATGTACCGTTTGCCATCAATAAAATTTTTTTTTTCTTCATTTTGGCTTATTTGCACAACGAAATACGTGATATTTCAAGGGGACGGGGGAATTTAAAAATCCATTTGGTGAATTGCAACAGAAAAATTCTGATACATACAACTATATATTAGTGTTATAATTGTAAGAATTAATTTTTGGTATATGTATTTATGCACGTTAAAAAAATATTTTCGTAACCACTCCAAAAATTAAGAGCGAGGCCTTAAAAACAAAAGCAAACACTGGCGTTCTAGATTATAATTACCTTATTGTTCGACGAACAGTTTTATGCACTGATATTGCAAACAAAATTAATTTCAGTTACATTAATTAGTAAATTAAGACGAATTTTTAAAAAATTTTCGTAACATTATCCACCTAAGCCACCATCAATAGCACAAAATTTTGCATCTACCATTACTCTTAATTCACTTAAAACTATTTCGGAGATTTGTTTCATTACATAAATATCGAAAGTGGGAACCATTCGCCTCCCAACAAGGCGATCCGGGTTCGATTCTCGGCGGGGTCGGTCCCCGGATTTTCGCATGTGGGAATCGTGCCGGACGATGCCGTTGGTCGGCGGGTTTTTTCGGGGATCTCCCGTTTCCCTTGCTCTTTCGTTCCGGTACTTCTCCATACTCACCTCATGTCACCCCTCACCATCGCTAAAGACGTCGATGTTAAGCGCTGACCAAAATTTCTCACTCTGACTCGAAAGGGGGTATTCGACTTAAACTACAAGTTGAAATGACACGCCTTAGCAAACTGAGAAAGATTTCACGAGATCTTCAGTGCAGAGATACTAGGAACATAATTTTTACTGATTAGCCGTAACAAACACTCATATCTGCAAACCATTTCAAAGTCTCCGTCTTTTCATTCAGCCATGGCGACATTTAATATTACAGAGACCATTGTCACGAGCAGCCAAAATACAACTTTTTTTTTTAAAATAAATATGTTTACTTACTAACAATACGACCCGGATACGAGAGATAAGTTTATAACAAGATGCTGCATGTAAACAAATGACGTTTTGCCTGTGACAAAAGGAAATGTGTATGTATGTATGTAAATGTAACAGTTAATGTTTCGTCTTATTTCAGGTTTCAGTAATAACATCAAGAAATTGATTCCATGAATATGGAAGGAAATCAAATTTCAGAAAATATCCGCAGAAGGCTGAGACACGTATACTATATATGCAAATTTGCTGGTCTTGTACCATACAGATTTGTTTACCACGCAGGTAAATTCAGTGAACTTCAATTCTCTACGCCGTCAGCTATATACAGCTGCTTTCTTGCGACAGTCATTTTATTTGGTTTCGTAGATAATATGATACAGAAACCAAAAAATTTCTTTTCTTCGAAAAGTATCAAAATTACATTTTTGTTAATTTTAAATATGGCTGCGAATTTTCTGACAGCAATCGTGGTCTTAATCATTCCAATACTTACAGTCAAGTGCTTAGACATGGAAAAAATATTAGGAATGATGGAAACCATTGCCCGTCATCTTGAAGGCGTTAGAACATTCCGCCTTAAGAATTTAAAAGTGTTTTATGTAAAAATGAGCATTATGGTTTCTATATTTACTGCTTTCACGGTAAATGGACTTTTTGTCTTCATGCGCCATTTTAACAATTCATTTATAGTAGCAATATTAATAATATTTGCTGTGAACGCCACTTTCTTTCTGCAAAGAACAGTAATAATCAAATTAATTGAGCTTAAATTCAAAATTTTGAATAGAACACTTGAAAGAAATTTCGATAATTTAGTTATAATAAAATCTCCAAGCAGTGAATCAAATTCTTCAAATGATAATGCGAGTAATTTAAGTAATGTAAGACCAAAGAATAAAATTGTGAAGCAGGAATGTTCAAATGAATTGAAATCTTCAGTATGTGATGCTGAGGTGCCTATACAAACACTTGCTTTAATTCACCACAAACTCACAGACGTCACAGCATCAGTTAATTACCTTCATGGTTTGACAATGCTTGTCGATATATTTAATGCATTTCTCCAAATCACAACGTGCGTTTACTTCACCGTTCTCACAGTGTCTCAGATGCATCGCTCAAACGATTACCGATTTGAAAAATACGGAAATATTATCATGAATGTTTCATGGGCATTGTTCAACGTGGCTAAACCATTGCTAAATATTCAACTATGTAGTGATGCAAGAGCGGAGTCTCTAGACACTGTACGTATTGCCAATGAGTTACTGTTGACAAGAGACCTGAGTGTAGAAGATAACGAACAACTGAAGATGTTGGTAAGTCAAGTTCACAGTAGAGAGGTGACCTTCACTGCTACTGGTTACATAACACTCGACTATGCCTTCTTGTCATCCATGCTAGGAGCAGTGGCTACTTATATACTGGTTCTTCTGCAGATCGACATTACTTAAGAATACAGCAGAACATCATAACGAATTACTGTTTTTATCACCTACCAGCGTTTTATTATAGAAATATCTTAACTTCACTGAATCAAACGTATTGTTGTAGGTACAATAATTCTGTTAAAATAGGAACAGTAATCCAGTTCTGTTTTAAGTTCTATCTAGATTCTTTCTGTAACAGTCTATTCCGTCAAAGTAACAATATGTTCTGTAAAAAGGAAGATGCTATTCGCTTCTTCTACAAAACAGAATCTTGATAGTACCTACAACAGAACTGGATTGCTGTAACTATTTCAACAGAAGTATTGTACCATTAACAATACATTTCTTTCGGTGTTTGTAACAAAAATAGCGAGACTTCTTGTCACCTCTCAAGTGTTTTAACTTTTCTAATTTCAACAAGTGATGGTAAAATTAAAGGCATCATTCGCATTGAGTTAACTATAGTAAAAAAGCTCAACTGTTTAAAATTTCTTACTTTGTGTCCTTTAATGACAATATAAATATCGCCTCCTAATGAGTGCAAAGGCATTTTCCGTGTGTTTCTGTGACACTCGCTGACAGACACGACAGCTTGGAACCGTTCACTCATCTCAGTTTTCTATTATCTCTGCTACTTATTATGAATAGCCTGTTGTTTCAAGTATTAAAATAGAAACCTTATTTAAATTAAATGAGGTCTGTTGGCAGGTATACAACTTCGAGCAAAAAAAGCGTTGACGACAGGCAGGGTTTGGTCACTCTAAACACTCATTACCAACATGAAGCATTTAAACGGTGCAGAATGTTTTGCATGATTAATGAGGAAGTGATCTGGTGTTAGGTAATTTGCAATTAAAAATTATCATGTTTTTAGTTTGTTTAAGTTTGTCGCTTTAACTTAGAGCAAGTGTAGTGAGAAATATTGGCAATACTTCAGTACCATTTAAAACGTCTGTGCAAATATCTAAGAACCAAAAAAAAAAAAAAATTGTGACTTTAGTAATTTTGTATTTTATTTAATTAAAATTCGTTGTAAAACCCCTTTACAAATCCGAAATAGTTGTTCCAAAGTAAATCATTTCTAATACGTATTTTTGTTAATGGTTGAAAGAAGAATTGGTGATTTTATTTAGTTGTTATCAAACTATGTGTGTTCAACGCCTTCATTTGTAAACCCTGCAAGTGAATCTTTTAAATATGGCACTTATTCATTTGTCGCAGATATTGCGCGTAAACAATAAAGAAGTGTCTCGAATATTTTTAGAGTACGGAAATATTTTCATCAAAAAATTTCTCATGGCCATCCTACAAGACACACCAAAGTTCGCCTACTGCTTTGTCATATGTTTAAGTGTGAAGTAAGCCTCCTGAAAAAAAAAAATTTAACCTCTTTGTCGGAACCCTTTCCACAAACCTGTGGAGTTGAATTCTTGCGTACCGTGCGAAGAATTAAGAGTAAGTTTAAAATAGCGTACATTCTTGGAACACATGACCAACCATTTCACAGACCAGATGCTGAAAAATAGTGTAGTGTTGAAGTGAAATAAATTTCTATGAATACCGCAGAGAGAGAAAAAATTTAATCTCCACAAATATATCACAGAAAATTATGATTATATAAGTTATGTGGCTTTCTACTCTTCGTAATAAAAGTAATAAAAACCAGTGGGTGTTATTACGCGCAATTATGGTAAATAAAAAGAACAAGACTAAGAATTGAACAATTTTGTATTTTATTAATATTTAGTACTTACACAATAATGTGTGTTGTACTTTGCCAAATCACAGTAACTTTTTTGCATGTGCAGTAGTTAAAAAATTTATCAAAGAAAGAATACAAATACGTTCTTAGAAAGGAATGAGTTGTTATTATTTGTTATTTTTTTTATCATCTGAATGTTGTCTACTATACCTAGCTAATTTGTTTTAGCAAACTACTAAACACATTCGTATTATGTTCGTCTGCTGTTATGCTTTACTAATTTAAGGAAAAGTCGAAAACATAGTTTTTTTACTTTGCAGAATAAAATTTGTAGATAAATCACTGAGTGGCTTGTTGAATATACTAATATGAAGACTTTTTCACTTTAAAAAACCAGAGTAAAAAAGTACATTCAAACCACGGATCATCTGTCACAAAAATTACTTCGTATGGTGAACGATGTTACTAATACTCCACAACTTTGCAGATAAATTCATTAATTGTTAATTTTTATGTTCTGACCTACTTCCTTTTATCTTTAGTCAGAATATCTTATTGTAACCGTTTTGTCTATAAAGCTCGGTACACACTATACGTAATTATCTACTCAATACCCTACTTAATTTCGATCATAAACGTAGATTGAGATTTCGTAACAGAATTCTGTAGGAAAACTTCTGTGTTGTGTACACACTATCATTGTTTACAAATATTTTTCGGCACATAAAGGAGAAACATATATTTGTGATGTTGGTTGTTTGGTTCCATAAATTACAACAGTAATATTGCCAAAAACTATTTCATAAAAAAATTTGCTCGTGGTTGCCAAATAAGTGAGATTATATTGTATTATTTGGGTTTTGAAACATCCGACGGTCGTGTGTTAAATAGGAAACAAGAATTTTACTTCTGTTCAAAGCATGTTGGCAACCCTTTGCGCACTTCACATGCGCCGTGGCTAAAAAACTGTTCATTGCTAATGCCCGCGAACATACACTACGATAAAAAATAGGACGTACTCTATCTGTGAAATTAAGTATGGAATTCTGTCTGGAACCAGCTTAGTTGCGGTACACACTGTCGCAGTGCTACTTGCACTGAATTATGTATGGGATTCTGTGCTGAATTGTGGATAGTGTGTACCGGGCATAATAGTCTCAATCGACTTCCACTCAAAGCAAATTCAGGCTATGTTTTTTACTGGGTAGCCTTTTCAGTTTTTTTTTTCTTTTTAGTTTGTCTTATTATCTGCATTTAATATAAGATAATAATGTTATCGATTTATTTTTAATAAACCATTTATCTCTCCATCCAATTTAGTAGAATATAACTAGAGACCGGAAAAATTCGCGGGTTATCTGACCTGTAGGCTATCTTCCAAGAATATATGTGAAATCGTGCAGACAGCAGCTGTTTATTAGCTGCTCGCTGACACAGTGAAATGGGCCAGTATTCAACTACAGTTTTATTATTGGCTCGGCTACTTCCAGGAAGTGTCCAGTAAGTCAACGGCCAATTATGAACGTGATACAGGCATATAGTTGCTGGAACTCTAGCTTGCTCCTAAAAGAAAACGCGAATTTTTCAGGTCTCTAAATATAACATATAGTTAACAGTGAATGTGCACATCACAAACGTGTGTATACGTGTATAATGTTAATGTTTGTTAATGTATAGTGTCAAGTCTGTAAGAGTTTTTGAAATTGTAAATTTTTGTGAGTAAAATTTTGGAAAATAAATAAGTTGAAAGTATTAATTACACTCAAGTTTTAAAACATCCAGAAAAAAAACCATGCAGAATTCAATTTTTAAAATGACTGCATTCTTGTCAGTTTACATTACCGTAGAACGGGGTGAGGTTATGCCAAGTGGGGTAAGATTATGACAACTTAATTTTATACATTTATATCAACAAATATTATAAATTTAAATCGTAAGTATGGCTACAGTACTGAAGAGAAAATCAAAGTTGTTAATTTACACCAAAAAAGGACGCAAAAATAGGAAATTCTTACTACTTTATACCCATAATTATGTTGGCATAATCTCACCCTGTTTTACGGTACATATTTATTACATGTTTAGATGAAAACACCGTTAAATTCTGCATTAATTTAAAAAAATAAGAAAAATGTACACGTACAAGTGTTTTAAATGTCATATTAGTCAACATAATTTCTAGAAATATTTTAAATTTTTTTGGTCAAACATGGCTGCCGAATGTGTTCAACAGAAGGCCATGATCCATCACTTAAGCTATTGTTTTCAAGACAATAATTGTTTATTCCTAAACGCGGGCCGATATCGAAAAACTGTTGTACAGTCTTGTTAAAAATTCTTTGTAATATGTAGTTAAATTTTTATAGATGAAAAATTATTTAGGTTTGGATAATTAGTTCATTAATGAGAATTCTCTTAGTTGCATAATTAGCTTAAACCATTGTTAATTTTGTCTTGAAAAAATTGTTAAAATAGTACATATAGGAAACACTGTTTTTAACAAATCTGTACACTAGTATTTCGACAGTTGCTCTCGTTTTTTTAAAAATAACTTTCATAAAAGCAGTAGAAATTACGTGTTTACGACTTCTCGTGTGACCGAGGCCAATTTTACTCCAATAAACTTTCTAATCGTGTCTTAGACGAAAAGGGAGGGAAAATGAGAGGTGTGTGAAATTTAGTTATTGCATCATCTTCTTGTGCGATTAAAAATCCCGATGTTACCCCTAAACCCCTTACGCACTGCTTAAACACTTTTAACCAACCCCGTGACATAAACTTTCCTCGTCTTTTTATTGACTTTCCAAAAAGACATCTTTGGTAAAGGCCTCCCACCTTACTTGTTTTATTGTCATAACAAGGCTGCAAAAGTGTAAGGCAATACTACCTAGTCTTGTGAGGAAAACGTGTTTTTATTTAATTAAGTGCGAAACTAAAGTAGGCTATATACCCCTTATATGTGTCACGTAGCCTACATAACTGTGAAATACCTACTTGCTGGAAATTAGAAAGTTACCTGGTTAGAGCATGTTTCTTCTCATGGTACGTACAGTTAGACTTACTACTATGTATTTGTTTCATATCTGCATAGTGTGAATGACGTGGTTAAGCAATTGTTTACGAAGATAAACCTTGTGACCTAAACTGAAAATACGGCCTCACAAATAGTTTATTTATGCATGTGTACGTCACTGATGACATGCAACTGCTTTCTAATAGCGATAAAACGAACACATTTGGATACAAAATTTAGTATAAATGGCAGAAACTAGCAAAAATGTATTAATCAAACTCTGTTAGCCCAACGATGGTTTCCACGCACAAACAGTAAGCGATGTCGGTACTCACAGAATTGTGTTTCAAAACGCAATCATGTTATTAGGTTCAATTTTTTTTTCCAAAATTTTGTTCTCCGAGTAATTTAGACTAAGATAAACACGGCATATTTGCCATTCGATAAATTATTTCTACTTTATTGCTCTTCAAAATCCGTGTAAAATACATTGGCTCGTATGGCGGAAACAATGTTTATGAGCAACAGTGACCACGTGTATAATCCTTCGTACAATTCGCCACGTATAATATTAATAACATACTATCTCAGTTTGTTAATTTCAGATATTGACAAGAAAAATAATTATACTAAAACGAAGAACAGTTTCTTGTTGTACGGCGCCATTCACTTGAGTGCGCTAGTGTAGCGCGAAGTTAGTTGGACTCTCTGCACCTGTGTCTCTGCAAGTCTATGGCGGTGAAACGTCATGTTTACATACTGCGTCGTAAAATGTTCCGAGCTAATACAAGTGGATTGCTGGATCACAAGGTACGTAAGTGTTTCTATTGACGTGATATGTTCTAAACTTAGCTGCGGAGAATATACAGATGTAACAATAAAGTCAGTATAAAAGTAGATGGAAATGTTAAGTGTCGTGCGTCGTAAAAACTTGCTGGTCAAACCGACAAGGTCGGTTCACAAGGACACAAATACACTGACTTCAAGTGCTTGTCTGCGCAGCATACGGCATAGCCACCTCCTGGTGCATACGTACCCGCGCCATCTGTGCATTTACAAATCAAACATTCGTACTGCAGACACAACAGTGGAGTGGCGTAGCCAGGATATATATTGGGGGAGGGGGGGGGGTTCAAATGGGGAATTAGATAAAGGATCACCGATCCCCACAGTCGAAGCGGGGGTCCGGCCGGAAAATGTTGAATTTCAAGGTGCAAAATGGTGCTATTTAAGCAGTTTTAATATCGAAAAATTGAATATACCAATTGTAGTAATATTAAGTTTTTCTTAAGATGAGAAATGTTTGAGTGAAAAGATTACTAACGGTTGCTCTGAATACTCCGTAACAAATTTACTAGTTTACTAGTATTAATCTAGAGAAAATGTGATACATTGGTATGAAATTTATTGATAAATTCTGAATTGCATGAACTTTTTTTATCTTTCATATTTCGGGGAAGGGGGGAGGTTTGAAACTGGAACCCCCTCCCCCCTCCTTGTCACCACCACTGCTACAGTGTCTAATATTTTGTCACGGTGTCATTTAAGAAGGCGATTGTATACATACTTTCCCATTTCAAACTTCTGTTCGAATGCTCTCTGTTAAATCACAAATAACTACGTGCGACGTTTACGCTACGCTTGCACTATCTATCCGTCGTGCACGTTATTTTGTAAATGCTACATGGCTACATCTAGATATGGTTAATTCTATTACAAGTTAGAAAGATCAATGTTATAAGTTTGTTGCAGAGCAAATTTCTGCTGCTTGAGCGCTGGTATCGGTAATGCACCAAACTGACCAATCACAGAGCTCTCCTGAATTTTAAATTACATTAAGAGTACGTAGTAGATAAATAAACCCTGAAAACATAAATTGATTGTACGCTTTTTTCGAAGCCATTATGGATAAAATACTCAACGATAATCCTAGATAATGGTAGTTGCCAACTTTATGAGTAAATATTTATCCAGAATTACTAATTCGTTACACGTGATCTCTTGCGCAGCCGTTAAATGCACGAGGTTCCGGCGTCAGAGATTGTGCCTCAGAAGTTCGTAACACTGGAAACAATTTTTTTAAAACGTTGGCTAAAACTATTGTCTAGGATTGCTATTGTTTAACTTTTGCAAGTTGGCTTCAAGAAACCTACAGTTATAGATAAAAGCTTTCAGCGTTGAATTGTGTACCACGCCTTCCTAGGGTTGATAATTCAAAACGCGAAATCGGTTCACTTTAAAATGAAATAGAATGACTTCTACCATATCCAAGTTTATTTAAATTTCATTTCACAACGGTTTCGTATTTATCTGGTACATTAGCGATTGCCATGAAACTAGTGGCAGAAATGTTCTTTATGCCAAGCTCTCCGATAAGAAAAGGTATTTTGTTTCTAACCTGTAGTAGAATTAACCTCAGTCCGGTGTCATACTTCGCGTCTCGAGCATGAGTTGGCAGCACTGACCTTGTAGACTCCCTCACATGACACTGTCGTCTCCCTTGTGAAGACACACACGCGAGCAGCTGCAGTAACAAGCGAGATACACCAGTTCTGATAAACAAGTTTGCGTGCTCACGTATGTCGGTTTGTTTCATTCGCTGTGATAATTACGTTGCTCGACCCCTCACGGGCGCAGGAAGTCGGCTGTCAAGCACTCAGAAAACAGACATCAAAGTTCCAGGTAATCACCCGAACAAGAAGGTTGACGTCACGCGACACCTCAGAAGCCTAGCAGCTGCAGTTTACGGTAGGTCTAACTTTTATCTCGTAGCTGGCCAGTTACAAACAAACAACACAAGTGTATCATTAAGTTTCCAAGCGAAACTTAAGTTTTACTGATTTTATATTTTCTTGTATAAAATAATTTGAAACTTGTTAAAATACTCTTCGCCCTCAGTGCGCGAAGCTAACAAAAAAAATCTCGCTACATAATTTAAGGTTAATCCACGCAAAGCCATGTGTAATATCATTTCGCTGACCTCGGCGAAGGTTAATTCTACTACAAGTTAGAAAGAAAAATGTGTTTTCATACAGGATAGTTTGGCACAGGGAATAAATTTAAGAAGGCTTGACAAAGAGAGGAGTCATTAAATTTAATTTTAAAGTGCAAAACAAACAAATTTTGAATTTTAATTTATCAACTTCACGTAACCTTACGTTTACGAAAGCTATATGCTGTTTTCAGAAATCTCTTACCGATATGACCGCAAAAAGTATCAGAAAATTTCCTCAGTCAAACTTTTAACCTGTAATATAATTAACCGTACCCAGATATAAGATTAATTCTACAACAGGTTAGAAGGAAAATGTGTTTTCTTATCAGAGAGTTTGGCGCAGGAAATATCTCTGCCGCTAGTTTCGCTGCAATAGCATGTGGACCAGAAAAATACGAAGCTGTAGTAAATTTAATTTTTAATAGGATTGAAAATGACAGCAGTCATTTAACTTAATTTTCAAGTGAAAATAAACCGATTTCGCGTTTTAGATTATCAACTAAATTTAACTTAAAATTCAGGAAAGCTCTGTGATTGGCCAGTCTGCACCCATTAGCGATATTTGCGCTCAATTTTCCCTGTGCCAAACTTATGACATTGTTCTTTCTAATCTGTGGTAGAATTAACCTTACCCAGTACCATGTAAGTTACATAACCTCAACAAAAAATGTCTATAACAACTGAGAAATTCTTCTTAAACTATTTATAAGTGTTATTTGTGTTCTGAGTATACTCGGAAATTTATAAATTACCGTGTTAATACCTCATAAATTTAATAAAATGAGAGTTTTGCAAATTTTAAACATAAAAACAGTAAACACAAACGCGTAGTCCGTAGTTGTTAATGCACTGTTTCTGCGTTACGTTTTCTGCACAAGGACATTTTCATCCAACACAGCTATAGATCATGATTAGAGATGATGGTATATCACGAAAATATTTTGTGCCAACATACCCTTGGAAACGCTGTAGCTTCTTGCAACATGTGTGATTGGTAGAGACATGCAAAATTCGCGTTATTTTCTGACAGCTGACTAGGCTCCAAGTGACTATAGGCTTGTTCGATGTCTCCCGCTGGCCGATATTGTCGTGACTTGCCGCGGAGAATGCTTACACAGTAGAGAAGCCAATCTCTGTAAAGACTTGAACGTAAATGACAACACATAAAAGTTCGTTGTCAATTGAATCGCAGATTATGCTCTGTTATGTATAGGAAAGTGAAGTTTAGTCTGCTACCAAATTATACATGTCTCTAGTGATTGGGTGATATACGTCTGACACAACGTAGCTGTCTGCAGACCAAAGTCAGGCATAAAATATTAAAGTAGCGAGATTCCTATTGGCTCAGTCAAATGGGGTAACAGCTCCGTGGACAAGCGAAATCCAGTAATATGTTTGTAAGTTGAACGTTCGTTAAAACCCAACAATCAGTCAAGTTTTCCCGCGATAAATCCTCTCTAAACACAGCCTATATTTACATACATAACCTGAACTGTCAACATCACAATATTGGAATAAAATGTAATACTCTAATTATTTAATTATTCCTTACACTAACAGGTAGGGCCCGGTAGTTTTCGCGAAGATTTTTGTCCCATTTTGTTTCAGTGTCTTACGTGTACACCTGCAGCTTAACTTCATGATTATTGACAGAGTGTTTTTGTGCAGAGTCGTTATTCATTTGACTGTGCCAATCAGTACACGGATAACTGCCACACAACACGTCTGTGATTTGGGGGGTTTAACCTCCACAAGCTGGGTGTTACGGCATCCAATCACTGACTACAAAGCCGAGATGCAGGTGCGCACGTAAGGCACTGAAACAAAGTGCTGCAAAAATCTTTTCGCGAAATTTCCTATCTCTACCAGGTATACGTACTGCAAATTTCTAATTGTTTTCTGACATCAGACTAGCCTGCAAACGATTGTTCTCTTACGGACGTCTCCCATTTGCGTACAGCGTCATGTATTGCAGCGAGGGACGCCTTAGGCCAATAGTTAAAATGTTTCCAATTTAGTTACCAATCGTTAGAGCCACGATTTTATGGCGAAAAGATTTTTGCAACATTTGGTTTCGATGCGTCATGTGCACACCTGCAGCTCTGCTACATCGTCCGTGGTTGGATGATTTTACTCTCACTGGCCTTGGCAAATTATAGACGTACAGACTCACAATAATCTTATTCTGATTGGTGCAGTCAAATGAGAAACGTGTCTGAACATAGACACGCTGCCAATAACCTTGAAACAGAACTGCCGATGTGCACGAGATACACTGAAACAAAGTGGGGCAAAAATCTTTTCGCGACAAAATCGTGGCTCTACCAATCGTTCGAGACCTGCAAATTTCCCGTTATTACCTGCCAGCAGATTGAACTACAAGTTACTATATACTCTTCTGATTGTTCTTCTATTGGCCGACATTATGCTTCGTGGCTCGCCTTAAACCAATTATTACATATGACTAGAGACCAGAATAATTCGCCGGTTCACTGACCTGTAGGTTAGCCTCTAAGAATATATGTGTACTGAATGTGATATCAGCTGTTTATTAGCTGCTTGCTGACACAGTCAAGTGCACCTGTGTTCAGTCACAGTTATATCATTGGCTCAGATACTTCCAGGAAGTGTCGAGTAAGTAAACGGCCAATTGTGATCGTTATTCAGACCTATAGTTGCTGGAATTCTAGCTTGGGCCTAACCGATAACGCGAATTTTCCAGGCTTCTACATATGATGGTTTATCGCGGGAAAACTTGACTGTTTGCTGGGTTTCAACGCACGTTTAGCTTACCAGAACTTTTGCTTGTACGTGGAGCTGATATAGGCAGTTTGGGATAAAATGAGCACTGAAAACGCCCTGCTAAATTTCTATTTTCAGCCAATTCAAATATTTCCGCACGTAACGACTAGCGACGTTACGTGTCTAACCTCTCTGGACACGTCACTTAATGTTTGCGCATGTAAACAAACTTTGTAGCCGATATGAATCGATATAGTTTAATAAAAAAAACCTTTAGTAGTAATATACAATACGGTTTGCCGATTTCGGTTGATTTTGTTTCTGCATTGTTGTATTTGAGAGGGCATGGTTAGAGATGATGGTTTATCGCGGGAAAACTTGACTATTCGCTAGGCTTCAACGTGCGTTCAGCTTATCAAAAGATTACTGGCTTTGCCTTGTACGTGGAGCTACTGCCCTATTTGACTAAGCCAATAAGAATACCGCTATTTTAATATTTTATGCATGTTATTGGTCTGTAGACAGCTACGTTGTGTCAGTGTTTTCAAGGCTACGTTCGCACAAAACATTTTTGCGATATTCCATCATCTCTAGGCATGGTACATAATTCAACACTAAAAGCATTAATCTGTAACTGTAGGTTTCTTGAAGCCAATATGCGAAAAATAAACAATAGCAATCCTAGACAATAGTATTAGCCAACGTTTTAAACAAAATTGTTTCCAGTGTTACGATCATCTGAGGCACAATCCCTAACGCCGGAACCTCGTGCATTTAACTGCGACCCAAGAGATCACGCGAAACGAATTAGTTATTCTGGATAGATATTTACTCATAAAGTTGGCAAATACTATTATCTAGAATTGTCATTGAGTATTTTATCCACATTGGCTTCTAAAAAGCGTAGAAATCAATTTATGTTTTCAGCAATTATTTATCTACCACGCACTCTAAGTAGGAAACTCACGGAACTATATTGCGTTATTTCGCTGCCAACCATACAAGCAGTAAAGCAAAGAGTTAATGTTGAATTGAATGCAGTAACGTGTAAATATATTTTTCAAAGGTAAAATTTTTAGTGCTAACTTTAACCCGAATGACCTATACGAAGATGGCTTGTTCTGGCGTAGAAGAAACCACGTTTTTTGGTCGCCACATATTTGCTCTAAGGGCTTTTGAGGTTATGATCACTTGCTTTTTATTCATATTTAAAGAATTAAAACATCTAGGATGTTAATGCGAGAACGTTATGTTATAACGTTGATAATATCGTTGATTGACAACTTATTTACTTGGACCAGGGGCTTGATAACGAAGCGATAGGTAGAGGCACTGGAAAATCGTGAAAATATTTAACATAGTCTCCAATAAACTGTAGTATCTCAATCGTGACACGTGTGAACAGTTTTCTAGCAAACCACACACGTTCTGTGTTAAAACTGTACAGTTCTAATTGGGTTTGTTGAAGAGGAGCACAGTGTTTCATATGAACGATAGCTAGACACACTGGAAAATCGCGAAAATGTTTAGCATAGTTTCCAATAAACTAAAGTATTTTAACCGTGACACGTGTGAACAATTTTTTGGCAAATCACTCACGCTGTGTGTTCAAGCTGTACAGTTCTAACTGGGCCTGTTGTAGAGAGAAACAATGCTTCAAGTAAAAGATACAAACATTCAGTGTTATATACAGCATGTTGGAGCCTAGCAAGTAGTCATCTCTTCCCGCGAATTTCCAGTGTCTCTAACGATAGCCAATATAGGTGCAAAAACCTTCAGTGTTATTCATAGCATGTTGGAGACTAGCAAACAATCAACTTTTCCCGCGAATTACCAGTGTCTCTAGCGATAGGTTAACGAACGGGATGTCGCTATGATGTGAATTCCAAAATAGCGGCTTCAAGTATCTCTCGTACATTTCTATAGGTATGGCCACGCCACAGAATAAATTAGTGGTAACTAGAGACATGAACTTTTCGCGAAAAGAATTTTGCCCCACTTTGTTCCAGTGCCTTATGTGCACGTCTGCAGTTCTGCTTCATAGATATTGGCAGCGTGCCTTTGAACTGTGACGTTTCTCATTTGACTGTACCAATCACAATAAGGTTACTGTAACACCACACGTCTGTG
>PNEQ01082323.1:0-57233 GCA_003012365.1 Medauroidea extradentata | reverse complement strand
AAAAAAAAAAAAAAAAAAAAAAAAAAAAAAAACTGAATATCCTTTAGGAAGTTAATTTCAACAGTCCTACCATCCATTTGTTTCTTGATTTTTCTGTATAGAACTTGTGATTTATCATTACGATCACAGAACAAAATTGGTAAGGATAAATTACGGTCAACAAACTTAACTTAGTCATGTTTAAAAGACAAAAAAAAAATCATTTCTTATAAGAGCCCATATTCTATGAATAGAATGGCCAACGTCATAAAATTGAATTGCAAATACCAATGATCAAGAAACAGAGACACGATGTTAATTTTCAACTTACTTCTAATTTAATTGCTAACCCGGGAATTAATAAGTTCCTCAGAACAACAATCTAGCCCACATAAAAATAATATTTAAGCTGTAAAATAATCATTACATAATAACATGGCATATTTCATTTTTTCAGAATGAAAAATTTTTTACGCATGTCACACTCTCGTCTAGTCGACGTTTAATTTTTATGTAAATGCTTTTTTACGACTTCATCGACAGAATTGGATAAAGTGCTAGAATTTATTCATACTCATAAAGAATTTAAAAAAAATATGTAAGGGCGATGGCCCACGGCAGGCATTGATTTACAGAATTTTCCCTGTACAAGTTTTCAAAAAAGCGTATCACGTTTTTTTTACATTACTTTATATAATTTTTGTATTGTATAGCTAGATAATAAATATTGTCTGATATTTGCTCGAAAATAATAAACAGCATAATATTTAATACATCCCAACAAATTTAACACAATATTAAGGTAATTTACTATCTAACACTGTAAAATGAGTAGGAGAATAATATTTATGGTACGAAAGGTCACAAGGGTGGGTAGTTTAACCTTCCCGAAAACTTGTTACGTGGAAAATAATGAAAATCCAAGACAGTCGTGCTCAGTTCCCCTAAAATATCGTGTGGAAACGGTATTCGATGGCAGAACATCACACCCTTGACACCTAAACAGTGGGCTCGTAGGCGTCTGTATACTGAACCCTGATAGATGACATGAAGTGAAGCCCACAACTGAAAAGCGACGAAACGCGAAGTGCCGGGGAAGTGGGAGTTTTCCGAAAGTAAAAATCTTGCTGGACAGCGGAAACGCCTGCCTTATTTCACACGTGCACAAAATCGGAGACCGACCCTGCCGGGGGTCGAACATGGATCACCTAGGTGGGAGGCAAAAGCTCTGGCCTCTGTGCCAATAGTCACCAGCATGAAAATATTTAATTAAAATGTGCTTCTCAATACGTTTTGCCATAAATTGACTTTCAAATATTCACTCCGCATTGTAAGTAGTCCCTAAATCAACATTTCAGATGTATACGAATGCATGTAGGTATATGTACACACGTTGTTCTGTACTTATATTTTCGAAGCTAAATAAAATTGTTAATTTTAAATTTCATACGACTTAATAAGTGTATGCTACATACAGTACTGAAGGAGAAAACCAATTTATCAGAAGTAACATAAATCTAATGAGATGTGATCTATGTTTCAAAATGTGCATTATTTCAACAAGTTTTGGTGTTTGGAAAGGGGTAGTGCATATATATGGGCCCTTCAAACGGGTTTATGAATGCCCAGCAGCGAAAATACCACGCAATCCCACCGGTACTGAACCCAGTTTATATAAGGCTTAATGTCTCGTCGACATCGAGGTCATTAGAGATGGCATCACACAACTTTGACACAATGACAGAAACTGGCAGAATGAACCATTCCAGGCCAGCATCCCAGTTTACATAAGTTTTCCACTCGTTGTATGACAAAAGCTCCTGTAACCACTGAGTTTAAAACTATAGTAACAAAAAATAGGAATGTTAAGTTAATTTGAAATAACATCTCTAAAAAATTATTTAACAAAATATTTTAACTATTCTTATAGCTTCCATTACTGATTTACTATTGTCATCCACTTAATGGAAGTTGTAACGTTTGCTTACTTCTATTTACATGCTTAAGCAATTTAATAATTTTGGATCGTTTGGTACGTTTTCGTCCCTACGTAACACCTTGACACCATTTGGACATTTTTGCTGAACACTTACATGATCTAGAAACGGCATATAATACACCAAATTCTTGAACACTGAATGTTACTTGGTTACTGTCCGCGCGCCAGCTCTGAGTCCCTGGCGGGTATGCGTTTTTCATCCTTAAACATATAAATAATACGAGTCAGATATGTCGACACACGTACTAACCGCAGTAACGTCGTAAGTTAGGACTTGTTTGCCACTGTGTTACTGCAGCATACATGACGTTTACGAGGGACAATGCATACACGCCGGGGACTCAAGAGCTCGCGCGCACCGTACGTGAAGTGCCTAGTTTGGCAACAATGCTAGATCCTATGAAAGGAATGGTGTGATGGAAAGAGACCGGTAACCGCCCCAGGGAGGGGTGAGAGGCCGGAAAGAGTAACAAGGATAAAGATGTGGGGAGGGATGTGAGGAGTTGGCTAACACCACGTGATTAAGTATGCGAGTGTGCTGCTCTCCTTCGTGAATCTGCGGAACTATTTCAGCTACGACGAGAAATGATTCTCTAAACACACAATAGATGTGTTAGTATCGGCAACCAGTTACAAGATGGCGGGGACTAATTTCCCTTAAGTGTGGTTGTTAGTATGGCTTACTACATGAACCGGCTAAGCGACGTTCAGGAAACACACGGGGCGTGTCCACCAACATGAAGGAGGACACACGTGTGTTAGTCTGGCGTCTATGTACGGTACAGTCACAACAAACATCCACAGTCAGGAGTTCAGAACGTCAGTCTGTGTATAGGTATGTTTTGTCGCCATATACACACGTAGAGAGTAATCATTAAGTGCAAGGTCTAATGTGATTGGTCACTCCAGGCAAGATGTCCCACCCACCGCTGCAGCTACAGGCGACTGTGTTGGGCAGGCATTGGGCGTAGCAGAAATTAGCGCCGATATACAAGATATCTCTATAGCCGCTTACGGAAACTACTTCGGAACCACTCGATAGCGAGTAAATCGGTCGGAATCGTCATGCGATGAAGATCTACCGGCCCTCAAGATCTCAAAATATTCAACTCGATCCCGACGCCGGATCCACGTAGTTCTACTGTGCTCGGGAGCAGTGTAGGTAGCAGCCAGTAGACGATACGAAGAAAGTGCGTAAAAAGTAAACAAACAAAATCCCACATGTAAACTATATTGTAAGGCGGTTTGAATGCATGCTCACAGAAAATACGATGGTGGATCATAGTATTTTTGTTCAACAAGAAGTCTGGAGTAGTTTATCAAGTCAAAATGTCGTCAGAGTAAGTAATTAGGGTATGAAAAAATTATTATTTCTAGTACGTAATTTTAATGTTACATACGTATATTCCACCAGCACTAAAAGATATTATTTACTGTTTTAACCTAGTCTAGTAACATAGGTCTGCCAGATCGGCGATTGAAACTACCGCTTCTGTAGATTTTGCCATATTTATGATAAAGGCCAGCAAGTAACTACTCTTCAGATTTACGACCGCTCGTCAAGCATCCAACTACCGAGTAGATCCAGTCACGTGATCAGCACTACTCAGTAGGATTGTACCTAGTGAGTGTACGTAAGCGACTTATGTTGCAACAAAACACACATATATATAGACTGACTTGCTTACCTCCTGAGTGAGGATGTTTGTGACTGTGCTGTACATAGACGCCAGACTTCCACTCCTGTGTGCTCGTCATGTTGGTGGACAAGCTCCGTGTATTTCCTCAACGTCGCTTAGACACTGTTCATGTAGTAAGCCGTATTTACAACCACACTTAACTTATGCAAGAACGCATGCGCCTGAAATTGGATTCACAGCACTGTAGCAACTAGATGTCCACCAGAGTGGTTTCGTTAGTTCAAAATTACTGCAGTAGATTACGGCACATCAAGAATCATGTGACGGAAGCATACATGCGCGCTTCTTGATGATGTTAATTATTTTCATGCACAGTTTTATACGTTTACATGTACGAGAATACGTTGATTGTGGCTTCAACTTTACCCACTGATCCCATGTACCGTCATATTGTTTACAAATGTGAGAGCCTATTTAATGAAAGGCGGCAACAGGTGAAACTTGAAGCAAGTTGCCGCGTTATAGGAAGTTGTACGCCATTCTTGTGAGCATAATAACCTCGGCGATACACACTACCGCTATCTCTCAGTAGGTGGTCGACCTTCGCTGTTATACATCTTGTCTGTGTCACTATTATTACACGTGCTGTGCAAGTTGTTCTCATGAATAAACATATCGTTACCTAGCCAAGATCTGTGATTTCCACAATGTACGTCCTACGCCCTACTTGATGCACCAACTTTATTTCAAAATGTGAGGAGTACATTTTGGAATCTTAAATTAATGTTGTTACTATATTATGATATTAGTTACTTCATTCAATTCAGTTTTTGTCGATATATAGCGCGTAACTACATTTAACCTTCAATACTCAGTACATAGCAAACCAATACATTTGATATTCGCAAAATGAGAAGGTATGAAAAACAATTTACGTCAAGGTGGGGTGAAAGGGTTTTACGGCCCTTTAACAAGGTCTTAGAAGCCGATGGGGTGAGTTGAGGTGACGGAATTACACGACATCCATGGTGGAGCCGGGATTCGAACCCAGGACTACTCGCACCGCAGACCGGCGCCTAAATGACTGCGCTACAGGTCGACATTATGCGTCGAGAAAATACTTACACAGCTAATAATGAACTGCATTAAAATTAGTGAAAGTTTATGTTTTATATTAGAGCAGTATAATTTCATTTGTACTATGAATCGCTCGGTCAGATACGAAAAACTTGAGATAGGACAAGCCAGCTTTGATTGTTGCAAAATTACGTTACCTATAAACTTTCCTACTTTCGTCAAATAAGTAATGGAATTACTGCCTAAGCGAAAAGACAAATACAACTAAAAAATTACCTGATTTTAAAATATTCTTTTCTATTACCTCCACATATTCAAGACAAAAAGTTGTACATTTAATTTAATTTTACGAAAAAAATAATACATTTTTATATGCATATTACAAAGCATTGA
Source organism: Medauroidea extradentata (assembly GCA_003012365.1). NCBI lineage: Eukaryota > Metazoa > Arthropoda > Insecta > Phasmatodea > Phasmatidae > Medauroidea > Medauroidea extradentata. The sequence goes on along the minus strand of PNEQ01082323.1, from coordinate 52,145 downwards.
ATTATGGATACATCCCGAATGAGACTATTGTCTTGTTAAACACAGCCCTCTTCCCTCAAAACACTTAAACAACGTAGTTCTGACGCAGGTTAATTTTAACTACAGTTGAATATAATTCAAATATTTTGTGTCGTAAATGATTTTCATGCGTAGCACGATTGTGCTGTTTATATACAGAGCTGAATAAGTAGAAAGAAGTACAAATACAAGTTGCTGAAACAGAGATTTATAGAAAACTATAATCACAGAAATATAACGAAGGAATATGACAAGAAGAAAATGTGAGAGTAAGAACAAAAAACTTTAATTAAACTCTCAGCAAATTTATTAGAGAGCAATTCGTCCTGGAAATGCCAGTGCAGCCTGGCCTGCGTTGTCTAGAGATTAATTAAATTTTCCGGAATTATGTGCTTCTTTCTTAAGAGTTTAATTACTTTTCAGTGGAAACGTACTGTATAGGAATTTAAAAAACGTGACTTTGCTGTGTCAAAAAGCTAATTCTTGTATGTTTAATGCTCCACGCTCTTTGAGAAATTTCACAACAGTATTATTTCCGTTTCTTATGTGTGTTAACAGTGCACAGAAAATTAGTTATTGAATTTGTCCAATTTTTAAAATTGGTTTGAGTATTTTACTTTAAAAATTCAGTATTTTAAATCAAAGGTTTTGTAACAGAAAATAACATTATCAGCTACACTGACATCTTTGTGAGCATCTCTGGTACAAATAATCTAGCATTTCAGTTACTATTGATTGTTGATGGTTGTTGGAAGCGATAGATTTTACGAGATACTCAACTTTGTTTGCGGAGACTATATAGAGATATTAAATTTTTTTTGGTCTACACACTTTGAACCAAATAAATGTTTATAGAAAACATTAGGCAGTAAAATATTTACAGAAAATTTCGTAATTTTTTAGTAAATATTCAATCCTTGAAAATAACATTTGTATGAATGAATTTTAAAATAATATTCTGATGTCACAGCACGTTAATATTACGTTATATTAGTGGAAATCTATAGCAAATTTTTACAACTAAACGTAATATCTTACTCTGCCTATCTCTCTCTTACTCACACTTATACACATGAATATGCGTCGAAATAAAGGTCTAACCCCAGTAGTTTTGTAACATATTAGATTTTTTAAAATTGTGTAATACCTGGTGATATCACATGACGTAGGTTTTATTGTTGTTATTATGTTTTGCATGAATATTTGTTAATGTATTTTGTAGGCCTACTCACACAAGATTGACCATAAATGGGCAATAATTGAAATACCTGTAACTAATGGCAGTAATTCGAAACCGCGTAATTAAAAATGGAAATTTATCTACGCGCCATTAACAAGAACTATGTTTTTAAAACAAAGTCATTTAGATTTCTTTGCATGTAGCCCACGAATCGCGGGTGGATGGTTTGTCTTGCACGATGCAAAAGCTTAAGGGTTTCTTCGCGTAGTTATATAATGATATACAGCTCTGAGATTGTATTATGTCGAGTGCTGTACACTTTGCTAGTAAGGTGTCACTACAAGTGTAAGTCGTACACTGAATTTTCAGGTGACCTAGAGGGCGTGTAAATGTCGTAAACATGTGTGATTGGCCACCAAACAGCCGTAGATTCGTCACTCTAGGTGTCCTGGCAGTGTGGACTGTGTCTCCATTTTACTTTAATCATGCAGTATTCGTCGCAGATAAGTGGTATACTTGTTCTGCACAAATGACTGTATCATTGCTCCAGTGTTCCCTTATTAACGACAATTTCCTTCAAACAGAATCCTCAATGTCGTGCGGCGATGTCAACTGTATATGGCTGTCACAATGTACAAACTGTTCCCCGTTGTTATGGTACATCCTGTATAGCAATAATACCCACTGAGGGTCTAACATTTTACTATACATTGCAATTTTTAATAACTGAATTAATTGAGAATGTTTCCACCTGGCACAGTTGTGACTACCGAAGAGTGTATGATCACTGAGAATGCTAATCACCAAATTAAGTTACGATGATATGAAACAAATAATTTTCTCACTGAATAAATCTTCAGTTGTAATATGATCAGATTAGTTAATAGGAGAAAAATTTTTGTAGATAAGTTAGATGCCTCAACTTCGCCAACATTACATATACCTAAACGTAGCGTCTAAAATATATTTAAAAATGCGTTCACGGCAGCGTGAGTAGGCCATCAAGCTACAAAAAGATAATTTTCTAAAAAGCATTACAAATAACGTATTTGTTACCTTAACTAACGTGAGGCCGCGGCTAGAGCAGCGGCAATAGAACCATGGCGATCCGAGCCCGAGTTACATCGTGGAGCAAATGGATTGTCATATTTGGAACCAGTGCAGACGATACCATTGGTCGGCATGTTACGTAGCAAATCACCAGTTCTCCCCGTCCCTTTACCAAGGTCATGTATCAGTTCCTCACGAGTACTGGAAACCTCATTGTTAAGGTTGCTATCTACTGTGAAGCTTTGGCGCGTACAAGGATCGACTTCTACTGCACAACCTGCAGGTTGGTTGTTAGCATGACTGCCACTGTCCAATCACTTTGTTTAGAGCCAGCTGTTTGAACAAAAAGTATAGGCGTCATCTTGAATACCATACAATGACTCAGATGTTGTTGTCCTCTACTTGCTGTCCTTCCCAGTTTCCTTTCAGACAGTAAATGTCTGAGTAAGTGGCCTATCAAACTTTCCCTTCTTTTCTTAATTCTATCTCCTATGCTGTGGATCCCTTATGCTCTCTTCAGGACATCAACATTTGATAACTTGCTTGTCCAGGATATCCGTACCATTCTCCTCCAGCACCACGTCTCTTTTTAAGACTTCAACAGAATCTGAGATTCTGAACCGTAGGTCGCATTGCTCCAAACGCCGCTTTTATTGAAATGTGTTACGGCTGGAAAGGATATGGCCTTGGATGTTAACAGGCTTCTCTTCTTATTAAAAGCTTCTTTAGCCTGGAATGTTCGAGAACAGACGACCTCCTATAGCATTTGGCTATAGAAAGGATAGATTGTTTTAATAGTATGAATATTTATTGTATGTAATTAATATTTTCTTTATTTCTTTCATGTTATCTTAAATAACTTAAATTTTCTTGTACTTTATTTTAATGTTTTGCAAGTTTAGTTTCTCTTTGGAATCTATAGGATCAGTTACTTAATATTATTTATTCATATTTTTTCACATCAAAAATCTTAATTTTATTAAAATTTTTTTATTTTATTCTTGTTTTATTTTTGTTTATTTTCGTTTGTAATTTTTCTCCAGCCCTAATGCATGTGTCAGTGACGTCATGAAGACTTTAGAAACAGCCGCGAACGAGGGGGCGTTGTCTAGAGATAAGAGCAGTCTTGGCCGAGATATAATGCCGATATGGCGTGTTTCTTTAATTACCGTCTCGCTAGCCCCGAAAGCTAGCGCCATCGTAATGGTTTTTCATAGTTTTTGGACGGCCAAGCAAAGTTTGTTAAGCCAGGAAGTCCGTAGATTGTTTAGAAGAGTCTACGAGGCCGAAATGTAATTAAATTTTGAGTGCGCAAGATTTGAAGACGGCAGCGTCGGCAGCTTGGTGACGCCATTTCCGTATGAGACGTGATTGGTATGACGCCGTCTTGTTTTACTGCACCAGACACTTTCTTGACTATAAATTAGTGCATTTTAAACAGTGTTAATATTTGGAATGAACTAGGAATAACTTTTATTTTGAAGAGTAACTATAATTCTCGGATTTATTAGGACTTTTGACCCATTTGCCTTGTTTTATGCGAACTCTCAAGCCTACCGCTCAGAAAGAGACAGAGTCTAGTCGCGGGCATTTTAAATCACTGATTTCGTGTTGTGTACTAGACTAAAGTTTTACAAAAATTTAATCTATCTTTTTGAGTATTTCAATTGGCAAAACATTCATTAAAGAACTCTGATTTTGAACCCTGAAAATTACGTTAATTGCATTTGCATTACACTTGGTAATTTCATCTGAAATGTTTTATCACCTTAAAAACTTTTCAAGGAATATTTTCTTTATTTCGGCCTGAAATTCAAATTACTAAGGATGTGGTGGTTACCTACACTGACAAGCTTACATAGCTAATAATTTTCAGTTTAAGTTAGAATTTTATATTTCCTGAATTATTTATTCTATCATTTTAGTTATTTGTACTAAATAAATAACTGTTCCATTTAATCTCTTTATGTTGAATTATTGCTTTCGTGTGGATGAAAGTACGTACAAATAATTGCTTGTTGAAACCAGGTGTGGCTTATGAATAATGTTTAGGTTGAAACTAGTAAGGGTTCATGTATGCTTTTAAGTCACAATTTCCACAGATTCATTATGCTACACCACAGTACACAACACCCATATTACTTTACTCCTCACATCTACTTTTCGATGATATTATATTTGCCAAGTATTTTAACTGATGTACTTGATTTACGAGAGTAGCGATGTACGCTTCTATATTATATTCCACCTGGTGTTGAACTTACATGTATGAAACTTGTAACTGTTTCGTTTATTACGATGCAACCTCTAATAAAATTTTTGAGACAAATTTTAGAATACATAAAAAACCGTGAAAAATGTTTTTAATGCAGAAATAAATCAAAACTATCTTACGTTTTCATTTTTGTACGAATACTCTTATGTTATGAGTATCGCTATATCATGTCAGAGAGCGACATAGTTAAATGTGCCTTAGCACAAGCAAATTAACATGTTAAAACGATGCTCTCGTCGCGGCTCTTACGAAGGCCGCATCTTCAAGCGCTGGCTGAAATCTCTTCACTTCATTCAATTAGCGGAAATTAGACTTAAATGACAAAAACACGTAAAACACCATTCAAAAAATGTATACAAACGCTAGATCCATAACAACTGAAAATTTTTTGTTGAGATTGCATAAATTCAGTTCCTCTCGTTTCGATTTTGAACTCGTAATAATTGACCGGAAAAAATAGAAATATAAACAATATAATTCTGATAAAAAATTTGCCAAGTAATGAAATACTAAACCCTGAATGCCATTGTGTTTTATATGCAATATACTGTATTACCTAGCGTAAGGACACGGCTACAAAGTCTATACCTCAGTACAGCCAATACGTCTCTACACAATATAAGTCACCTTCATTGATCACTTTAATGTTTGAGGGGATCATCATGTGAGGGTGTTCTTAGTTGCCTGTCATGTACGCAACCCGCGTTGCGAGGCTTATCAGACGACCTCGGTTTAAAGACTGTGTGTGGATGCGGGTTACGCCATAAGACAGTACGTACAGATCTTCTGATAGTTGTATTCCAAAAGGGAAATCTTGGATCGAATCTGCACGAGAACGTACCTTGCAAACTATCCGCGTGAATTTTACAGTAACTGTTCAAAATTGCGACCATGTAATTAACTGCACAACTGACAGCTACGAACACTCGATTGCATGACGTGTGGGGATAAGAAGTTCAGCTACTGTGTTGACCTGGGTCTTGTATTGGTGGCTAATGTACAGTCCAGACTCTGCTCATCCAACGCTCATCTAATATGCTGGTAAAGTAATGATGATCTTACAAACTGAAGTGTGCAGGGGCTTTGTCGTGCTTGTACCAAATAAGATGGCGTGATTGTAAATCTACGTCTTCGAGCAGAACTAGCAGTCAAATCTGTTCAAAAAGGCGACCAGTCAAACGCGCCGGCAAAATGCATGGTCCATTGAGATCGTTACCGACAATGCAGGCCCAGATTTTAGCAGTAAATACTGCTGTTACGTCTGTTGAAAACGCCAACACGCGTAAAAGAAACTTCATTGGTCCACAAAATGGTGCGAGGAACGCCAGGTTCGTAAGCGCATTTATGCATATTCCAGCAAGCGAAATGACTCAAGACTGAAATTCGGCTTGTTTTAATGCTAGCAACTTTTCGCGTTGAAATGGCTGTAGTACTTGTTCATGCAGAAGCCTCCGCACACTTTGGTGGCTTGCATGCATTGTTCGAGCGTTTCCACGTGCGCTACTTGATGGCGTTCATTTTGAACAACTATGGCTCCTGTACTGTTGCAATAAGAGGACCACTTATGTTACATAGTTCACACTTCTTAATAAAACACTTTCGAATGTTCCAATATCTCGTCGGTACAAATTTGAATCCTATTAGAAGATGGCCAGCCCTGTTATTTTAGTAATGATTGAATGTGTCAAAAAGCATTTAAGACCCTAATAACATAAAACTATGTTTAGAGTATTGTAGTAGTACGTTATTCGGTTTCCGAAATTTCCCAACATTCTGTTTAAAATTCGATATTCAAAAACTTCTTTTCCCCTTAATATTAAATCCAGGTACTAAGTGTCCAATATACTTTCTACTTTAAATAACACTAGAAATCACCTCACTGCATCTGTACCCATAGTTCAGGAACATCCTGTAGAAAAAAAAAATTAAATGATCAGTTGAAGCAGTAAAAGTAATGGGTTTGACTAAATGTCGATGTATGTCTCAAGTTACTAAAATGGCAATTTTTTTATCATCCGGACTGTAGTCAGCTCTGGAACACGGCAGGGTTGGCACTGACTAGTGTAGCTCATGTGAGCCGGTGATATATGTGCCTATCTTCCGGGAGTGGTTACTGATTTCGTATTTCTGCTCACAGGGATGAAAAATTTTAATATGTTAGTGTTGTTAATTTACCGAAAAAATGTTAGTACTGAATGTAATCAATTTTATTCATGCAAATGTTCTTATCTAACTGAAGTTCCCGCAAACGTATATTATCTATAACATGAGGAAGTAAATATCGAGTGAATATTGCAATGGCCCTTAGTGTAAATGTGTAGGCAACTTTGATAAGCCTCTGTGATTTTCAATTTGATAACATTATTTGTGATGTACGTAGAACTGGTCATTTTGTCACGTTAATATTGCTTTTGTTAGTACTAACAATTTCCTATATTTGAATAAATTCACAGACATGAATGTTGCAAGTTAGTTCTAGAAGTACATGTTTCAAAGTCACTAAATGAAACCTCCATAGACTTGTTAGTTGACCGTTACAGAATTCCGTTGTTGAACTACTGCTTTGCCAAGAAAACTTGTTGAATTTTCCTAGCACACTAACTCAGTTACTCCTGCTGTGACGATTTGTGCCAATGAGACAGACATCGAATAAAATTACAATTGATGTTTTAAGTCATTATAAAGTAGAGGTTATTAAATCAACAACAAACACATTTTCCAGGCATTTTCCACGTCATAAGACCAGTGAATATTATTACCTACCGATATGTTTAGTAAAGAACTTAGTGAATATTAACACTTATATTGCAATGTTAACTTACATAAAGAAAACATTTGAGCTTACTAGCTGGTACTCACGACGCTTTTCCCCGGTTTTGTAATTTAATACGATAGTATTCCTGAAACAAAACGTTTGAAAATGCTAAATAGTAAATAATTAGCTCAGGGTCATTAATTATTAAGCTACCCCTCTACCTAGTTATCCCTCAAATATCCCACCTCACACAGTACATCGATATTAGAATATTTTGGCTGAAACCATCGTGGTGCCGTTGGGTGTTTGAACATTGCATATCGCCTATCTAAGCATTACATTCTAAGTAACAGAAAATATAATCATATTTCAAGTTGCTAGAATGCACGGTCAACAATAAATTTGCGCACTAATATTTCTGTGCCAACACCACAATACTGGCATGTTGAAAAAAAAAAAGAAATGCTAAACCCGCAATAGTAACACAAACATAAGACTTGAAATTGCATTCCGCAATATGAAAAACTCATCCCGTGGTTGGTCTTTAGGACCATTTCACATATTTCAGCGAAGGTAACCCAAAATAACTTACTTTCAAGCAACATCATACACACCCATGCCGATCACACGCCTTCATCTTTAGCGTATTTTATATGTGAATTTCCGTAAAATGTTCTACAAGAGGGTGACCACTGCGGTTAAATTCATTTTGTGGCACAAATTAACCAAACTGCGATCTGGAGTAAAGTAACGGTACGTGCTCCCATTCATAAAAACAGTTACGCCCTGTTCTTGCAGAAAAAGGTCAATGTTATGAAAAAAGTGATGTTTTTAGCAATAATGCAATGTAGTGTGTTGTAATTAGTCAGTGCCCATACTTCACACCACACATGCGAGATTTTGAACAGATTTTAACAACTGGACTATACTTATTGAAAGAAAAAAAAAGATGCTAATTGAAAGATAATAAAATCATTTATGTCCTTGCGTCACATAAATGAAAAACAAACTTATTCACACTCGAACACTATCTGCTAACATTTGGTTTATATGCACAGTGGCCAGAATATGGTAGTTGCAATGAAACGTTATATAATTTCTTCATTCCTGCTCCCTTGCTTCCTAACGTGGCACCAAACATGACTAAAGTTTAGTGTAGCATCTTTCTTATTGCCACTTTGGCCGTGCCGAAAATCGTTTAGCAAATGATACCATGTTACAGTCAGGATAGTTTACCCTGAGAGTAGCAAGTGTTGCCTAGCCACCAGGCTGTTGCCAAAAACTGAAATATTTATGTGCGAGTCCTAGAGAGTTGCAACCGGAGTACTTTACTGAATAATTTAAACAAACTGCTTTACAGCATGGAATAAAACATCGATTTTTGAGATAATTAATTTTGTTTCTGCAAAAAAGGGTGAAAATATATATATATATTTTGAAGGTTTGCTATAATGCACACACCTTTATTTTATTCCAGATCATGGTTCAGTTAATTTATACAACACACACATAAAATGAACACTGAATGACTGACATATCAAACTGCAGCCCAAACCACTGAACCCAGAATCGTGACATTTTTTTTGTTGGTTCCCCTCAGGTCGTAGGCGAGCACTAAGAAGAAGGGATTTTTCGAAATTCAGCTTCTAAGGGGGTGAAAAGTCCTTAAAGGTGTTTCCGATTAACTATCGATATCTATCGAATCCTTCAGGATAAAGTGTTGGTTATCACTTCAAAATGTTGCTTACGTAAATACCCAAAATGTAGTATTAGGGTTTTTTGAATTTCGACCCCAAGTAGTAAAAAGGGGCAAAATTTTTATTTTATGAATAATCAGTATCTTTGAAACACAATTGGCTATCGTCGGGAATTTTACTTTAATTGGTTACTTTTACAAATTTCTACGACAGTACTCCAAGACGTTTCGAAATTATTTAATTAAGGGGTAAAACTACGTGAAATATGTTTTATATTATTCTTCCATATCTATGGAACCAATCGTGATATCGAAAATCTGTTTACTTTTAATTGATGCTTTTGTAATTATTTCAATTACCATTAACATACATTTCCCAAATTTAACCCTAAACCGGCAAAAAAAGTGGTAAAATATGTTTTCGACTCAATCGATATATATATATATATATATATGTATATATATATTTTTTTCCTAACCCACACTAACTACTGTGATATTTGTGAGGCACGGGGAAGGAGCGGGACTAAGTGCGTCTCAGGGTTGAGCCCCATACGCCTACAAGGAAGAAGTTTCATGCAGAGGAGGCATGCATCGCGGCAGAGAGGGATTAGGCAGACATAGCCGCAAATGGGGCCATGTCTACCTCCCTAAATGTACCTATAACTAAGCCATAATCTAAGAAGAGAGAGGGAAAAACCGGCATAGTACCGTAAAAACCCTCTCGACAGAATAGGAGTGTAACCACTCAGCAGTTACATGCATTAAAATTAAAAATGGCACTGGAAAAGTAGGAAGGTCCAGGTTATTAGTAGAGTTGTGAAGTAAGAGTGGGACTGGGGGTGCGGGAACTGTATTTAATTTCTTTAATTTCCTTTCCTGGTGGAGGACGAGGTTTTAAAGGCACCTCGTTCTCCCGTATCTCCAGTAGATACCTGAAACATACATAAAAGTACACAAACTAGTACACTTAACTAGCTCACAGGCAAGCCTGGTGAGCTAGCATTAAATTAAAATAAATAGCTAAAATAATACGTTTAAATGACTAAAATATTACATTTTCAGGACTCGTGCTTAGCACAGAAATATCTGTGCAAGCAGCTGCCCTCAGATTGGCTGTGATTCTGCCGGCCAATCACAGCTTCAGCCAATCACAGGCCTCCGCCGTTCCGGACCTACAGAAAACCGCACAGCTAACTTACAGCTAGCAATTTCTATAATTTAAACGTGTTAAATTGTGAGTGTACAGTATAATAATAATTACCTAATTAAATAAAATATAGCAATGTAATTCCAACAGCGGCGCTGTCACGTGAGCCATAGGCTGTACAGTGTATATTATGCCATGAGCTGTGAAATACATAGTGCTTCGCAGTGTTGTTTTCGTGGAGAAAATCTTGATATAGTGAAATATATTACGTGTTACCCCAGGTTTCCCTTGTAAGTGTAACGTGTAATTGTTTTGTGTATTTGTGCGGCTTCTGCCATGCATACTCAGGCCGGTACTGGGGCTGAAGGCTTCCAGACGAGCCCAAGCAGCATGAAAGGTGGTGATGTCAGCCCTCGTCAGCACAGGCAGAAATCTCCTAAAGCTGGCCGTGCCAAACCTGGCCTAGAGCGGAGGTGTGAGGGTGACTTATAATTAGTACTTGATTTAAAAATAGCGTTCTAAATATTTTGGGGACTACTATTAACTAAATTACCAGCTAATTAATATATATTAGCTGCACAGGCGCTAGGGCGAGTCGCGAGACAGTATATTTCATGTTCCGGACCTCGCGAGTGTATAGAAAACCGCGAGTAGGTCGCGGGGCAGGGGCCCCACGAGTGGCCGGGGCTCCGGCCAATCACAGCACCCGCTGGTTCCGGACCGAGAAATATTAAGGAGGTCTATGCGCTAGAAGCGATTTTGGTCGCTTATAGCGTTGATTTTCATCAGTATCATAATCCCCAAGGCTTGCAACTAATGGATTAAAATTATTATGGCTAGTAGCATAACATTGCTCTGCCATTTTGCAAAAAATGTCTTGCAGTAATTCTTGTTTAAGCTCTGCATGCAAGTATCTTATAGGTGTGTACCTAGGTGCATCTGCCGCAATTCTAAGGCATTTATTTTGCAACACTTACAAAGTGCGAATGTGCGATTTTGCGCAATAAGCCCACGCTGGAGCTGCGTATGTTAAAATGGAGCGGATCATATTAGTCCGTTTTTAGCTTAAGGCTGGAGTTGCGATTTGTTATTGGATAGAGTGCCGACATGCGAGCATAGGCAAGGTTTCTCTTGCTCTCTACATGGCTTCGCAATGTTAACATTTTATCCAGTATTACGCCTAAATATTTAACTTCGTTTTTGTAGGGAATTTTCTCATTAAATAAAGTGAGGCGGGGGAGGTTGGCAGGAATGTGTCGGCGTGTGTAAACCACAGCTTCGCATTTGCCTACATCAATTTTAATTCGCCACAGGCGGAACTGCTCTTATAGCTCATTGAGCACTTCCTGGGCTCGCCGAGTTGCAATCTCGGCACTTCTGGATCGCGTGTATATAACTGTATCGTCGGCATATACACCTAGGTTCATGTTCCAATTAGGGGGCCGCGGAATATCACTAGTGTATAAGTTATAAAGTACAGGGCCTAAAATGCTGCCTTGGGGTACTCCTGCCCTAATTTCTTTAAATTCTGAGGTCGCTCCATCAACAGTTACGGCAAAGGAGCGCCTATCTAAGTAGGAAGCAATGAGTTTAATATAACAATCGGGGAAATTTTTATTGTACATTTTAAAAAGCAGTCCAGCATGAAATATCCTGTCAAATGCTTTCTCTACATCAAGAAAAATTGCTACTGAATATTGTCGCCAGTTAAAAGTCGTGGTTATGTGTTCAGTCAGTCTGACTAACTGATGAACAGTAGAGTGCTTTTTTCTAAAGCCAAATTGCTCGTTAGGATAAATATTCGCGGTTTGAATGTGAGTGTCGAGGCGGCGCAGCAGAACACATTCATGCACTTTTGAGAGCGTACTTAATAGGCTTATCGGGCGGTAATTGTGTGGCACAGTCTGATCCTTGCCTGGCTTAGGAAAAACAATAACATTGGCACGTTTCCATGGCGTGGGGAAATGCGTAAGTGTCATACTTGCATTTATGCACTTAGCCAGAGCCTCTAGTGTAGACTCTGGCAGCTGCTTGAGAAGTATAGCTTGTAGGGTATCGAACCCAGGTGCTTTGCGGGGCTTCATACGTTTAATTATACGTTTTACCTCGTCGGCATGCGTAAATTCAGGTTCGTCAGCTGAAGGCTGGCGAAGTCGCACTCGAAGGTCCCTATATATGCGAGCCACATGTGCTGGGTCGCAGGGTTGGATGTTCGGAATAAACACCGTTTCTAAGTGATTAGCTACAGCCTCAGCTTTTTGCTGGGGCGTGTAGGCAGTACCTGCTGTGCCTTGAAGAGGCGGGATTGGATTGCGCTTGTTTGTAAGCGCCTTTGTTAAGTGCCAAAGACTATTATCTTTAGTGGTGAGGCGGGATAATTTATTATTCCACTGATCTGTTTGCCAGTGGGTATTTTCTAAGTTAATTTGCTCTCTAAGTGCATTTATTTGTGTTCTGAGTTGGCCTGTTCTACCTTGCGAGTTGAGCCTGCGCAAGCGATTTTTCTTTGTGATTAGATGCCTGATATTGGCAGGCAGCGAATCACTATAGGGCTTTGGGATCTTTTCAGGGACAAATTGACTAATGCCTGATTGAATTAGCTCTGTGACTTGGTCAATCGCAGAATCTAATTCGCCGGGTGTGCTAACAGGATCTGGCAGGTTAATTTCCTCGTCCAGGTACATTTTAAAGGCTTCCCAATTTGCGTGTTTATAGTCTTTTATTTTTCTAATTGACCTTTCGACAATTTCTAGTTGATCAAAATTTAAGTGGACAGGGTAATGGTCCGAGGCCAATTCGTGTATTACTTCTAATTTAAAGGTCATATTAAGGCCTTTACATAGTGCAAAATCTAATATATCTGGTTGGTTATTTATTTGTGTAGGCTGGAATGTTGGTTCATCAGGCACATGAATAAAATAATTGTGCCTTGTTTGGTGGTTGAATAATGTATTTCTATTGGCTGTTAGCGCCATGCAGCCCCAGGTGAATGTTTTGCATTCAGGTCGCCAACAGCCAATAGAATAAGGGATATGTTTGTTAATTCATTTAAATCCGCGCGCGTAAGTGTGCGGCCAGGTGGACAATAAATTGAATAGACAGAAACTTGCTGGCCGACGAGTTTTAAATTAATACCCACGGTTTCAAGTGTGTTTAATTGAGGTTGTTTTGCTGCATGGCAATTTATTGTGTTTTTAATTAAAATTAAAACACCGCCTCCTGCGTTATTTTCTCTGCCCCTCCTAAAGCAAGAGTAACCTGGGAAAGGGAAATGGTGTTGTGGACGTAAATGAGTTTCATTAATTGCCGCGATTTGTACCTGGTGGCGAGTCAAGTATTCTATCAGCTCCGGATTCTTATTCCGGATGCCTGCTGCATTCCAGAACAAGATTTTGGCAATGGAGGGGTGCCTGTTTGCAGGTCTGTTATCCTGCCTAGGGGGTGGCATTGGTTTTGCCCATTTTCCTGGCCGACAAGGCAAAGCCCATCGTGGCCTTGCACTTGTCCTCTAGTGCGCTGTTTGGATCTAGCCAGATCGCAAGCAGGTGGAACAGCTGTGTGCACAGCTGCCCCAGTTGTGGGTTCTGCTGTACCTTGGGGGACTGGGCGAACTGTTGCTCTATAGTAGAGAAGACTGAGGCAGTTACAGGAGTTGTGCTCTGCACTGGGGTCACTTTCATAATGGCGTCCTTTTTTTCTGGGCCATTTCTGGAGCCTTTATACCCTCGCTTTGGGCAGGTCGCTCCTGATTGGCCGGGCGCACCGGCCTATCCTGGCACGGCGCCTGGGGTGGTATGGGGACAGCCTGCTTGGCTGTCTGCTTTACTTGCTCAAGGCGAGCACTGGCGGGCTTTCTCCTGTTTTTCGGCACAGTTTTTGGGGTCATTTTCCCCTTAGGTCCCATTTGAGGGGGGCGTTTGACTCTGGGCCGATGTGGATTTGCCAGTGCAGGGAATTCTACCTCTGAGAATCCCTGCTGAGCATAAAAAGCGTTGTACCTATTACTTGTGGGTATAGGTACGTTTTGGGCGTACCCAGGGACAAAATTTTGCGCCTGAGTGCGCTGTTGTGGGCCTTTACCCACGATGGTCCAGCCGTCTTGCCTGGTTTGTGCCCAGGGGGCGCGAGGGGCCTTGTAGTTTTTGGGGGTTTGGCCCTGTCCCTGCAGCGAGGATTTACTCTCTTGCTGGCGCATCTGCCTCTCATCTGTGGGCAGGAAACGCCACTTTTCGGCCTTGTAGGCCTCGCAGCCCCTGTAGTTGGCTGCATGCTTACCCTGGCAGCCAACACAAAATCGCGAGGACCTGTCGTCCTTGTTCTCCATGTCACAGACGGTGCTCATGTGACCACCCTTGCCGCACAGGCGACATCTAGGGGGGGGGGGCATGGCACACCTTGCTGGAGTGGCCAAAGCGTTGACAGTTGCTACACTGGGGGGGGGGGGGCATCTGTACAATGGTAGTCCTCGACCTTGACTGCCAGTCCGCACAGGGAGCGCAGCTCGAAGATGGATTTTGATTGATCATTATTTGGCAGCTCCACAGTAAACGTATGTAGAGGCTGCCTATCTCGGGTGGACAGCTTGGGCTCAATTGTGCCAGCCTCGAATCCTAGCTCGCGGAGCTCATCTCGTATCCACGAGATTGGGATGGTCCTTTCAAGTCGCTTGATGCACACCTTCATTGGCAGCTCGTGGAGTGGAGTGAGCACGCTGAAGGGCACGCTGATTGAATCCAGTACCTGTATTGCCAGGCGGTAGTCTGCTATGGTTTGGGGCAGGTACTGCACCCCCTGGGGAACCAATCTGTTCTTGATTGGGATGGACAGCTGGTCCTTGAATAGTTCAAGGACCATCCCATAGGTGCAGTCACGCGTGTGGTACACCGTTATGGGGCGAAGCTGGGTCTTAGGGGCCTGAAGGGGAGCCTGCTGTTCGGCATGCTGGGTTGAGGTTCCGGTCCCGGAATCCATTTGGTCGCTGTCAGGTTCGCGGACGTTATCGTCCACCTTTCATTTTTTTTGCGTCACCCATGACGCAGGGTGTGGCCCCCAAGGGGGTGGGAGGTGTGATCCTAATCAAGTTTACGGCTAATTACCCTAGGCTAGAAACTAAAACATACAATAAAAAGGTAATGTAGAGATGTTGTCTGGCGCTGTGTAAACACCAGCAGACAGAAATCTTTCAAATGTCCGGCGTTGTCAAGCTCTTGCTAGTTTGCCTAAATAAAATTTTAGCAATGAACAATGGCAAAAAATTGCTACTGTGTATACTGCTACCCATGTTAATCCCTTTCGCCATTCTTTTCATATGCAGTACAGAGATGGTGTGCATCATACCTTTACTAACCTTAATTTTCTTCGCCTTACATTCGAGTTCTTTTTTCGTTAGGAAAGAATCGATGTTCCAATCCTTCAACTCATTGTTGGATAATTGAACCCCTTATATTTAAATTTCATTTCCTTATATAGGAATAAATTATTATCTCATTTGGATACTGTAGCCTGGTTTACAATTAATATGCATCACAGAACCAATGATACTAGCCCACATATTCTCATGGAGATCAGCAAATGAAGCGAACACTCGATGGAATGCCTCCTTCTCTAGCTTTTTATAGGCCACATGTCGTTCAACCAAATCCTTATGATGATGACATGCTATTCTGTGTTCGCGAGTGGCGGCGTCTAATGGACTGATCTGTTCATCACAACACACGACTCTCTCCTTTAAATTAGTACCAGGAACAAGATAGTGGTAGCCTAGTGTATGTAGTTCAATTGGCAACTAGTAATTTATATCATTGATTAATCCCTTTCCGCGATGATCTTACTCCCAGAACGTGTGCAGCACTGCATTAAATATGTATACGAGATATGGTAGGCCCTTTTGGTTGTTCACAGCAAAGCTGCTGAATTTGCTATTAAGCATATTCATGATCCCGACCTTCTTGTGATAGTTGTTGTTACCTGCATTCTTCTCACCATGAGTTAAGAGAAGCCGATCAATAAGTGTTCTAACATCATCCATCCATCCATACTCCTTTGGAAAACTAGTATATTTCATGATAACAGTCCCAGTTTTAGGACCCTTCTTCATTTTACCCGAATCACCCTTAGCTTTAGGATAATTCTTCTTAATTTCACCATAGATTTGCTTGATGAAATTAACATACTTGTGGCCCGAGCTACATCTGGGTCATCCAGACTCTGGGTCGTCGTCGTGCTATATCACATTCGTGCTCATCAATAATTGTCTATATTTGTTTATGTTATCATCGGGGAATTCGCATTTTTTAGCGCCCTTACTAGTTAGCAATTTCATCAATCAATCAGTTTTATGATATGGGTAACCATCGATGGTTAGGACGTTGTGGTTGAATGTCGTTTTACTATTGCCGACCTTTATAACGCCTTTGGCAGGTCTGAAATCATGGGTATTATTGCTGAAGTGAGGGAGATATTCCATAACCTTGGTTCCAATACAGTGGACTATCCGCACAACAGCACGCTGAAACAGTTCGGCAAAATTCCAAAGGTTTACATCATCCATCGCTTCACCAGGGCTGTCTTCCTATGATTATTCATAGCTCATATCAAGTTTTTTTTTTTTTGCCAAACGATGGTTCTGTAGGTGTCCGTGAAATAGTCTATATTATTTTTTGCAGCAGCTGGAACAGGTAATTTAGTTAATATTTTATACTCGTTTGGTACATGTATGATCTTATGCGCAAGATTTTCTATGGAATCTATCAGCGTCTGCTGTTGTTTCCTACTGTATTCATACACGCCTTTTCGAAGTGGCTTGATAGCCTTAAACTTCTCGATTAACTGTCGGCCTCTCTATATTCTTACTAGCTTGCTTTGGATTAACCATTTATTATGGGCAAAAAGTTTTTATCGACATTCAGCAGCATTCAACATTCGATGTCGTTCAACAATGTTGAATGTTCAACATTCGGTGTAACAATACACAGTATATATACAATACAATGAGCATCAGTGTACTGTCTCAAGCATATAAACCATACTCTAAGCAATAATATATCATATGAGTTTACAAAGAATGGAAGTAATATAAATAATGGTGTTTGTATATGTTGTGGAACCAAGAAATATATGTGCATGGGTAGAAATATTATAGGCGATATTGCAAACGAGATCCACGAGATAGCTCTCAAAATTTTCCCTAGAAGACCTGTGCTATATTTTGGTATCGACAATCTCTGGCAAGCTGATTTGGTGGAGATGAACTCAGGCACACCAACCGGCATAATATATAAGCTCAACAAGGCATTTAAATATATGCTGATGGTGATTGATGTGTTCTCCAAGTTTGTGTGGGCGATCCCGGTTATGGCGAAGAACAGCGAGAATGTTACATCAGCATTTAAGATCATAAGTCGCAAGCCTAGGTATATGCAAATTGACAAAGGCAAATAATTTTACAATGTATCGTTTCAGGCTTTGATGAATGACAATGATGTAACCCACTACTCGACATATAGAGACAAGGATACTAGCATTGCAGGACGATTTTACAGGACTCTAAAGGTGCGAATGTGGAAAGCATCTACCATTTGCGGGAGTTGTTATGGTCTCAATTGATAAGTGATTATAAGAAGACTGATCATTGAATAATTTCGACGAGGCCTGTTGATGAGACTGCAAAGAATAAAGATGCTATTCTGGTTGGCATGTATGGTTAAAGCAGGACAGCTGCTAAGCCTAAGTTCGCAGTTGGTAATAAGGTTCACATTAGTAAAGCCAAAGGAGCATTCGCAACGGGTCATACACCTAACTGGTCTACTGAGGTATTCGAAGTATCTGACATATTGTACAAGCACCCCATTACATACAGGATAAGAAATCTGCAACATGAACCTGTTATACTTTGTTCCATGAGCCCAAGCTTCTTAAGACCAAGTATTATAAGGACTAATTGGTGGAAAAAGTTCTGCGAAGATAAGGTGATAAGATGTTAGTTAAATGGTTGAGCTTGGATAGTGGCCATAAACATGGATTAATAAGAAAAGCTAAACTGTGAAAAAATTTGTTTGAATTTATAAGAAATTAACAGACAAAAAATTAAAGTTATGAACATCAGTCTTTTCCCCCAACTGACAAGATGTAAACCAAGTGGAATGCATAAGACAAACGGATCGATATTGACATTCAGATTGGTGATGCATCCTCACATCCAAATTAGGCTTATGTACAGATGCAATACAAACTAATGAAAAGAGTCAAAAAGGAATGTTACGCTCAACGTTCAACAGTTGAATTCTAAGATACTTTCTTCCCAATGCAATTTTCTAAAATAGAGATTTCAAAACGTGGTAATGTCATTGAAACTATCGTCGATCCTAGAATTAATTCGACTATGGTGTATACATTACTAGGCTCAGAAACAGAATTGTCATATTATCAAATGACTGGGATAAGAAAAGGCAAATTTTTGGCCTGATAAGACCTATGAAATCTCATATCCATTAAGATACCTGTTTGGTTTCATTAGAGATTTTAATTTCATATATGGAAAGGAGACTACAAAATTGCATTTATTCGAAATTCTATTGATAATCCTTCTTGTTATAGTGCTCAGTCGAATGATAGCATACGAGACCCCGGTAAAATTTTAATCAAGAACATGTAAATTCTGTGGACAATCGTAGAATACTAATCTAATTACGGAGATAAAATTTTGGGTAGACTGTACAAGCACACCCAAAAATCCCACCTGCTTTAAACTTCTGGCATTGTGTTTAAAAAATTGTTCCTACAGGTACAAATTAGTTTCAGTTTGATTTTAAGGATCAGTTCACAACGATATGCTATATTTTGTAATTGTTGGATTTCAGAACAGAAAAGACGATGCAGATCACCACAAACATTGTACATTGTTCATCCATTGTTAGTTACAAATATTTGTATCAACATGGTCGAAACGAAGATTTTCCAAAGGACAATTGGAATTTGTACGTCGAAAATAAAATGTATTGCAAGATGTATGTTTGATATCACAAATTAAAAAATGTAAAAACTAAATTTACTTTAAATTTCGTAATAACGAACTATTCTTGAACCCTAAGACATTTTTAAGGAAAACTTTTGTGTGTTATCGATTGTTCAAATCGAAAAACTTCTATTGGTAAGGATATAACTAATCTGAAACTAACAGTGGATTTTGAGAGGCCTGTGAAAATTGCAATAATTTGCAAAGTGGTGCTAATCAGTCAAGGTAACCTCACATATGATTTTTGTAGCGAAAGAATCCCTGAACTGAGTTAATGTATAAACGTATATGATTAGTTTTTAATGGTAATTTTTCATTTAAAACTTTTGCAGCTATTAAAGAACATACATGAGAAAAACATAAGCATTCATACGGAAATATAGAGGTCAGCGAGACACCTGTCTCTTGCCAAATATACAACCGCAAACTGTTTTATAAATGAGCCGGACTTGTATGCAATGATCTCGAAATCCAAAAAGCCATCAGACGAACGTATACTTGTCATGTTATACCGTAGCACAAGTTTGTTAACAATTCTGGAATTTATCAGCATTACCAATTTTGCGATCGACCCTAATGCTTAATTACTATTTGCAGACAATGATTGCTAAGCGCTGTGGCCATGTGGTCACAACACTGTTGTAATTGTTCGACTAGAAATACAATCGCGATATATGGGAAAACCAATACAAACAAGGGGTACTGCCAGGTTTACTCCCTTTTAATAACCAACCTCATGAAGTGTTAATAAATGCATCGGACCTATACACGTTAATTTTTTCATCAGGCAAAGTAGAAGCAAAATAGTTTTAAAAATTTTAGATGTATTTTATATAGATAGTTTTCATTTACATAACATGTGTTGTTTTACTGATTTAAAATATACGAGGTTGATAATGGCACAAAGCATGTTGTATTGAAAACTGTATGATCAAATCTGGCAGCTCTGATTAAAATCCCTGTGAACTCACTGAATTCGTAGTATGTTGTGTTCTTGAAGAAATATAAAAATCAATTTCTGTATTTAAATTTAGTATGTAACTCTGCTCTGAACAGTCATATTGTTCCATATAATATATCCCATTGATTAAGATAAAAATGCGACTAGAGTATGCGTTTAAAGCTGTATCCTTTTTGAGCTGCAGAGTATCCCTAAAAATAAATAGTTTCTGGATAATCAGATACGAGTTGCAGGTTAGGATAATCAGTAATACAGCTGAGTAGCTAAACATTACTATTTCTCCGGACGGTCTCTGGTAAATCGATGTAAGGTCCACAAAATTGTACGGCAAGAAAGATAGCCAGTTAGTTACACATTTTGGGCTACACACTATTTAATATACTATGTTATAAATCCAAGCATATTTTTTGTAATAAATATACATCACTTGATAATATATCAAACATGTTGTGATGTTTATAAGTCACATAAATCTGGGATCACCAAATCTAGTTTAGGAGTCGTCACATCCAGTTTAGGAGTTAACAACATAGGTCTTTTAGTTTGCCAAGATGGTTTACCACAAAGGTAATGTGCTGACAAAATATTGTCAGTTTGCAATACTAATCGATCTGATCCACAAATTGGATACATAACACACACATATGTACTTGAATGATGTATTCCTGTAACATAGCCTATTTCATTTAATAGTCCAATGAAAATATTAGTTTGACAGTAAGAATTGCTGTCTTGTTTAAGATATCAATCTTCTTCAACATCATCGTGAATTTCTGCAGGTGAGTAATCGGATTTCGGAAAAAAGGCGTGAGCTAGCCCCTCCTCCTCGCCCATAGATTTTGCTGCTATATGCACATCGAGATTCTTGATATATATGCGCACCACATTTGTTTTATACTGTTATTTGGGGATTTCGACCATCATGCTGAATCACAATGTTTGTTTGTTTTGCACACTTATGAAACACTACATGGGTAAGTTTCAGTGTTTTGCGACTGATTAAGACATAAAGCCATTTGATAACTTTTTATCTCTTTTATCTGTGTGGGTAGAAAAACTGAGTACATCGTCTTGGACACTACATCTATAAGCAGTAATTAGGGCCAATGTTTTATTGGTTTCTTGGTACTAATTATTATGTTATGGGTACTCTTGAAAAAGTCGAAGAGCATTCGAAACAACAGACGATTTTGCATGTGTTATGTCTTGCTTTGATATTTTAAATTATCAAAATTATTTAAATTCCTAATTAAAGACACTGTCTGATTTTCTCTCACCGATGAGTACAAACTCCCTTAGAATTAACATTGGCATACGATAATTAGGGTGGTTGAGAAAAATATTCACCTAAATTTGTAATGAGCCTATGGTAGTATGATAATACTGTCGCTAAGAATATATTGTTTGTCTTCATCGGGACTGAGCGCATTTTTCATTAGTACTACCGAATACGATTCATATCTCATGCTTCTTATATTCATGTTCGCGTACAGTGCCATCTTTTCAAATAAGCATTGCTTGTAATCATTTAGTGTAATCTCATTTATGACCACAGCCTGCTTTACACTCTTTGCACGCTTCTTAGCCTCGTTTTCTACGTCGATGGCATACATCCGAGATCTCAAGCCGATTAACTCACCCAATAGCTTACCAGCATTCTCGTTCTCATTTTACCAGTGTCATTCTTGTTAATTTTCGGTATGCTATAAAGATTGTCGTTCTTATAGGCGGAGTTATCGAAATGGTCGATCATCTGTTTTATGTCGCTATAGAGGTCGGAGGCTCTGATGTTATGGATATAGAAGGTCAGTTCCATAAAAACTCAGATCAATATAGTCACCATATGTCAGCTTCATCACGCTATAATGTAAGATACATTAAAGTCTTTGAAATATCTAGTACACTCATCCCCAAATAAATTGGCTTCTTGAAATATAACTTCATGTTGTGTATGTGAATGGCTACCAATGACTTAGTGAGTATGGTTCAGTCTTTGAAATTGGGTTTGGCCACCCATTTACCATACTTCCTACAGTTCGCACATAGCTTAGTGTCCACTCTGTTCCAGATGTTTTTCATAATCTTCCCAAATATTGTGTTGTTCATTAATTTGTAAAAATTATTTTCGAACTCGTTTGTGGCTTTTGCTCGCATTTTCGTATTTAAGTCGATGAGAAACTTCCTTCAGTCACAGTGACTGATTAAGTGCTAATATCCTATGTATCTTGGTCAGCCCCATTCCGAGAGATAAGAACAGCTTAAGGTTTGCATGGTGTAGCACATACTTATATTTATCATATAGCATGGTTAGCAGCATGGGCTCTTTCGAACCATTGGGTACTCTGTTCTATGGTGCCTGTGGCAGATCATTATTTAGATTATGCAACTGCTTTGAATATTCCAAATCAACATCCAATATATTATAGCCATACTCAGAATTATATCTTAAAGACAAAATACCGTCGCATCAAAGGCCAAATTAGCATCTGAATAACACACCCATTTGAAACCTCCACAGGACAAATATTGCCTCATAGCCCAACCATGTAGATTGTTAGCGTCTAAGAATCATAAGTACGAATCAGCTACTTTATGGTTATAATCCTTCACGTTCTTTTTGTTAGCGTTGGCATGTATCTTACAGGATTGTGATACACCATTATTTTCCCTTTTTGAACCATCAATACCATATTGTAATCTGACAACAATTTCAACTATATTTTATAGCACGTTTGAGCATCGCATCCCACGCTAAACCTGGGCAGTGAAATTCCTTACTGCATCCAGCCTGTATGTTTTAAGGCATTACCTTCTAAAATTTTGAATATGTATATGTTAAATTGCATGCCTCATATGTGGCTCCACGAAATTTGCCAGTGACGTGATCATGGTCTCATACAGTCACCATTCAAAGGTTCCTCACTGATATGGTAATGCTTAGCTTTCTGAGTATGTGATATTCTCATTGACAGTTAGTGAACACATTGGTATTTTTTTTGGTATACATCACCAATAACTTTTATTCCGTCCATCAGTATCTTAACAAATACCGTCGATGCGTCAGCTCGTTCTTTAGTGACGGGCGGTTCGTAATCGCCATGCTCGTATTAAACATAATAGCAGAAGCTGATTGGCTCATGCCTCTATTACAGCTATGTGTATGACTCGTCTGGAGTAGGTTCGCAAGCAAGTGTCTGTATTGGGTAACAGATATTCGAAGTCGACTTATGTAGTAAATGGTACTATACGAGAATGTTTGCAATTCTAAAGTATTAATATGTTGCTGCGTTTGTATGGGAATTATATTCGAAAACCATCGTGATCCCAGCAATCTTCTTCGCTGGTAGTCAGTTCGCTTTCAGAGTAAAATAATTGCAGACATCAGTCGCATATGTATATCTTATGAGCAACCTTTGTTAGCTGTACAAAAACAAGTTTCGGAAGAATTTTGATTCAACAATAATGGTTATTATTTTCGTATTTAACGTATAGCAAATTAACATGCCTTTCCGTCTTCTTTTATGTTACTTGTAATGGAAATAATGTGTATGTAATAGCACAACAACTAAGATAGTGCTCTCCGTACACATTGGGCCTATACGTTTATCGATATGCCAGTCTTGTCCCCGAATGTCTAACTTCATCGGAAGTTCCGTGCCCTTAAGTGCTTCATAGAACTCGTGTTCGTATTCCTTGTATTTGCTCATTCTCTGCACTTCTTTATCAGCAGGGTGTAAGGCTGACAGAATGGCACAAAAGAACCGTTTCTGATTTAGATTTTAACATGAATGACAGCATGTTTAGCCGTGATTTTTTCTTGGAGATAAACTTACGAGTCGCCCTTCAATGAAAAATACCTGATGATTAGAATCTCTAATTTTGAGAGTTTGTTGAGGCGCCACTGGGACCCTTTCGCTTTGTACGTGACCATCTGGGCTATCATTTTCGAAATGTTATTGGTATAGTATGTTTCTGTATTCGTTGTCGGCAATATGATTGCATTCTTGGTTTTGAAGGATGGGTCAATGTATTCCACATTAGAGTCAGCTCCATGATTTTACTTGGTTGACAGCTTCGTGGTCACTTTCAAGAACGTAGGCTGCTCGACCTCATCCGTCATTTTGATACAACTCGCTTTACTTTGTTGAGAAAATGACTCGCTTCCTTGTACACCTTTACATTTGTTATAGCGTAGATAATCCGGCTGCCTTTGATTACTGTTTGTGTTTCTACTACTTTAAATTGAAATGTAAACTTATACAACTTGATTCTCAAATTGATTTTAATGAGAGACTTATTGTATAGATGGCCGCACACATCGCATTCGTTCAGTGGAACAAAGTAATTATATACTTTGTTTTTCGAATAAGCTGCTTCACAAGATGGATTTTATAAATTCTCTCGCAGTTTCGCACCGGACTTGTTTCTGTCGTTGTGCAAGCCCTTTATGCAGCCGGCTTCTTAAATTACTCTTTTTCGAGAGACAATTTATAATCGTGGTCACATATGTCACATTTAACATAGGTGTTTATGTGAGTTTTACTTCGAAGGTGCAGCTCTTCGCGCAATGGTTTGTAATACTGCTTACAAACACCGCAATGGACTTGCCTCTCTTGCGGCAAACATATTGTGGTTGTACTTGTATTCGTTCCATACACTGGTGTTTGGCTGGTTCTGAAAACAACAGTTTGTGTTAGGCCTCAGTGAGCTCTGAAATGAAACACAATATTTATTTGGCTCTATTTATTGTACTGTAGATAAATTTTTTGTCGATTCTATTTTATAGCGCAACATGAATGGAATTTCCAGCATGTGGTCAAACCAGTTCCCGTTTATGATAGCGAGGAATTCTCGACTTTTTTGTGTGTGTTGTATGCCAGTGCTTTAATGTTCATACATGGTAACATATGAACATGTTGCGAACTATTTTTTTTTGGGAAATACACGTCGTCCATGGTTCTGTCACTGCCAATATCCTTCGCACATTTGTACACGAAGGTCGTGCCATTGCAGTTGATTTCTGCCATATTGGCCTTGAACAGTTTGAAATACCTACTTGGTAGAGATGAGCATGTCATCGTCCATTGTAATCACGGCCCGCGACCGAATTTCGTTTTGGTTAATTCAACATGGTCGATGTGGTACACACATAGTCAATTTGAAATTATATTATATCTGTTAAAATTTGTTTTCCAATATTTTCTTGTATGTTTTAATTTTATGTATGGTTTCTTGTGTAAGACCTCCTACAATGTTTTTTTATCGTTTTAAGTATTTTCTTGTGTGTCGATGATTGTGGAATTTTAGCCTACTTAACGAAGGGAAAAGTAGGCTTACGAGATCACATTTCTGTCTGTGTGTGTCTGTATGTGGGTATAGGCGATTCGGGATAAAGCGACCACTCAAAAATATGTCCTGCTAAAGTTATTTTTTCAGCCGATTCGTGTCTTTCCGTGCGTAACGGATGACGACGGGACTTGTCTAACCTCTCTCGACACGTCACTTGATGTTTACGCTTGTCAGATAAATTGTGCAGTCAGCATGAATCGATACAGATAGATAAATAGAGTTTAATCATGATATAAATTGCAGTTATGTCGATTTCGGTTGATTTAGTTTCTGTATTGTTGTATTTAAATAGGAAAATACAGGGAACTATACTGCGTAGTTTCGCTGCCAACCATACAAGCAGTAAGGTAACTATAGTCAAAGTAGATTTTTATGCAGTAACGGCCACTGATGTTTTTCAAAAGGTTATATTTTTAGTACTCACTTCATCCCGAACCACCTATATGTCTGAGTGTGTGAATGTGTGTGTCCCCTAAAAACATTTGAACGGTTGGACCGAAATTCATCACACTTTGTACACATACAGTACTAAGCAATACAACCTGAAATTTATATACTTCTTTATGCCCTTTTCATAAGTTTCAAAATGGCGGTCATTTTATCAGTTTCAGATAAAACCTACGGAACAATATGTTACAATTTCACCTAACTTGGTACACATATACTACATAAAAAGCTGACTTTACTTTTGAGTATTTTGTTCATCCTGTATTCATATTTTCAAAACTGTGGCAATTTTTTATTTTTAAGCATATAAGTACATAATTTAGGAATTATTTTTTTCAGAATTTCACCAATCTTGATACACATGTACTACATACAAAGGTAACAAGACTTTTGTATATTTTGTTTGTCATATGTTCAATATTGAAATAGTGGCCATTTTTTAAATGTTTAGCATTGTATAACATATCTTAGAAAATTGGTACACATACACAACATACGCAGCTGGACTTGAATATCGTGTGTTTCGTTTATCCTGAGTTTATACTTCAAAATGGCTGTTTTTTTAATTTTTAGCACAATCATACATATCATAGGGAATTTTATACAGATTTTCATGAAACATAGTACATATATAATACGTATAAATTTAATTTGACTTTCGTGTATTTCGTTTTTACTATTTTCATATTTTTAAATGGCGGGCTATTGATTTTTTTAGAATAGCATAACATATCTTAGGAAGTCTTTTTCAGAATTTTATCAAAGTTGGTAAACAAACACTACATACAAAGCTTACCTGACTGTTATGTATTCCGTTTGTTCTTTGCTCATATTTAAAAAAAATGGCGGCCATTTATATTTTGAACATAGTTTAACATATCTCATAGTTTTTTTTTTTTTTTTTTAGAATTTAAACAAACTTGGTACGCATACACTTCACACAAAACTGACTTGATTTTCGTGTATTTCGTTCGTCCAGTGTTTATATTTTATGAAACATGGTAATTTTATATTTTTAGCGTAGTATTACATAAGGGTAGCCATTATTGGTTTTCTGCATAATATACCATATGTTCCTTGAGATTTAATCAAACTTGGAACACATATACTGCATATTCTTCAAAGCTAACATGAATTTTCTGGGAATCATATGTTCACAACGGCGAGCAAGTCATATTTTTGCGTAATATGACATATTCGGGAAACAATTTTCCAGTTGTTCGTTAATTTCAATACGCATATTCTAGTTAGTTACTTGACTGGACTTTCGTGTATTTCGTTCATCCTTTGGTAATACTTTGAAATATGCGGCCATTTTTATCTTTATGACAGAAATACATCTTAAATAAATATTTATTAATTTAAAAGAATCTGTGTATGGTTACATTTCTTAGTAAGCCGACATATTTTTGTATATTTCGATTATCATATGTCTTAATTAATATTATTATCCAATGTTTCTAGAGCTACGTAAAGGTTTTTAACCTTAAGGGTAAATTTGGACCCACTTTGAGGAAAGTAGGATTATCAATTATACTGGTAACTTTAATTTTTTTTTGTATCCAGATGCCTGAAAATTGTTGTTGTTTTAAACTAATTATATAATTTTTTTCTGGTGTTTGAAACCTCGAATTTTTTATGAATACAGTACAATTAGTGTATTTTTAAACGTTTAATGTGTCTTAGTGGTAAGTTATTTTTGTTTGTTATGTTTAGCTTGTAAATTTTGTATGGTTATTTTCTTAATGTTTATTGAAAAATTTAGTGTTTTCGACTCTGAATTTTTGTTAAGGATTAAAACCCTTTCATATAGTCATCCATTTTCCACGTTGTAATGGCTTCTTCCTAGTGACATGACATCATCTTTAGTTTTGTTTCATTGTTTTAGGTTATTTATGTTGATGTTAACTAGTATTTGCTCACATAAATTGTTTATGTATGGAATTTTGTTTTCTTTCAGTCACCTTTATTTTTTGTCTTATATAAGAATTAACATATTCTCACATTGTGTAAAACACCGAATCACTTTTTTTTAACCACGAGCAAGTATGTATCCCACTGTCAAGTGGGTATACTTTGACAGTAGGGTAGAAATTTTACCAACTCAAAACATTTGTTTTGTGTCCATTTATCGAAGAAGTAAACAATTTTAGGTAAAAAAAAAATTTGATCCATCGAGACTAATGTTGCCATCTTCAAGAACTACACACAAAATAAATATTTGAGTCCGATAAAGTTACAACTGCTTTCAAGTTAATAATAATAATAGCAATAAAATTATGAAAATGCTTATCAAAATGTTTAGATTTTATGAAGCTTTTGTAATATTGTTTACACGTCGTAGATCTGAGAAATACTTCCTTTCATGTGTAAAATGTTTTCTTTGCTTCATTCAGGAACCATTCATTTATTACTAGTGTAAGACATGTTATAATCTCACCTTCGTGTTTGACACTGAATCATTTTCGTTCGGACTTTTTTTTTTCACCTCAGATGCGATTCCAAATTATGATGTTTAATTCTGAGAGTGGTTTCAGAGCATTTTTCCAATGTGACGGAGCACATATTATATGCTACGAACTTATATTATTTTTTTGATCTATACGATATGTAGGTAAATTGTCAACAATCTAAAAACAATTGTAATTGTTTGTCTCGAAAGTATTTTGTTTTAATGTATTTCTACTACCTTGAACCAAACTTATGTTGGATGAGTGTGAGAATTTTTAGTCAGCGCATTAACATCATGGTCTTTAGTGTTGGTAAGGGGTGTCAGGTGGTGAGTTTGGAGCAGCGCCGGAATATAGGGGTAGGACAAACGGGAGATCCCCGAGAAAGTGTGACGAACTACGGCATAGTCCGGCACGATTACCTCATGAAAAATCCGGAGACAGAACGTGCAGGGATTGAATCCTGGATCGCCCTGGTAGGAGACGAATAGTCTGACCATTCGGTCATCGCTGCCCCTCCTTATTTTGGGGTTGAAAAACATCAATACTCATGTATTGTATAAGACTATGAAATGTTTTGTACCAGACAACATATATTATAGCACTAATACCCCCTTCCCATGTTGTCAGTAGGGACCACTGGCGGGTGCTGTCCCTAGGAGATGTGGCCAGGTCTCTGACTGGACGAGGGATTTCTCCAGGGAGTGTATCCTTTCTCTGTATAAGGGTATGCCCTTTCGGTAAGTATATATCCTAAGCACCAATAGGGATGTGATTGTCAGATGGTTTTAAGACCTGATCGGAATGGTGTGGGAGGGTATGTAGTGGAAGTAACAAAGGAGAAGTGATTGGTGAGGGGATGGGGGAAGTGGTTGGGTGATTCCTTGGAAATATAAGGACACTATTGGTACGAAAATTGCCAAAGCACCATGTGGGTAGTGATTGTATGATGCCTAGCCGCTGGTGGAAATTTTGGAGAAGAGATTTGGGGAAATTATCACATGATTCGGTGGAGCATGAGTAGGCATACCCCCTAAGGTCATAGCACTACCCCTTCTCATCTGGCCTATCCTGTCGTCATCTTAATATATAAAATGAAATGTCCTGACACACTCACTCATCAACGTACAGCCAAAACTGCTGGACCTAGAAACATGAAATTTTGAGAGAAGCTTCCCCTTGCCCCTTAGGTACCGACAAACAAAGGATCCTTCGAAATTCGATAATTAAGGGGGCTAAAATGGGTGAAATGTGTTTTAAAAGAATCCTTGATATCTCATTAACCGTAATACTACCATAATTTTTTAATTTCATAATGTTGTCCAAATAAATGCATATTCGCAAATTTTTTAATTTTCTGAAATTCGGAAATTAAGAGGTGAAAAATCTGTAAAATGTGTTTTTCATTACTCCATGATTTCTCCTAAACCATTTCAGATAGGTGATTTTTTTAACGATGCTTAAGTTAATATCTTAAAAGTATTTTTACAATTTTTCAAAATTCGTCCATTAAGCTCTTTAAAAAACTTGTTTTTAATATCAATCCCACTTATCTCCTAAACCAGTGGAAATATTGAAATGATTTTTGCTTTAAAATAAATTTTATGTAAACATAAAAAAGTAATTTCAGTATTTTTCGAAATTAGTATTTTAAAACTGTTTAAAAAATAAAATGTGATTTCAAATAATCATCTATACCGCTTATAGCCTTTGAGATATCGAGATGATTTTTGATAAGACCGAATCATATGTAAATATCTACAAATCAAATTTTGGTTTTTATGAAATTCGAAAATTAAGTAGGTGAAAAGCAGTAAAGTGAGTAAAATGTTATAGTCTCCCGAAAAAAGAGAATGATCAAGGAGAAATAATTCAACAGTTGTTTCCTTTTGTTAACCTACTCATAAATAAAACCTCTTTGGACTTTAGCCTGTACATTCGAAAGAATTATCACGGCCTGTCTTTAAGCATTCACTCAGGTATTGTATATAGATTGTGATGTGGGAAGGATGGGGTAACGGGTTCGTATCCCGTGCAAGACTTTGCGATGGTAATTACTATGACATCATACGAGCATATTGCGCTTGCTCTTTACAATGAGCTAAGACAATTTATAGTTCACTGTTATTGAGTATGCTAGCTGTTAAACACCTTCATCACATATTTTATCCAGAGTTACTGTTTGCATTACATAATTTCACGGGTGCAAAGCCGCAGCCGGCCGGCTAGTACTACATATTTGTGATACATCTTCTACGGGCTTGTGACATACCTCTACCGTGTCTCTTAATTTATGCATATACCCAACACAGGCTTGAGGCATTGCATGTGTCTAATGTGGTACAAAATAACCTTCTACTCTCCCTCTCTCTAGGACATGTCTACAGAAACAACCCTCCGCTGCTGAACTTACAGCTATCGCATTATCTCCCCACAACTTCCGATGTTATATCCAGGGCTGGCCAGCGAGATAACTATTAATTGTAAGCCAGTGTCCCCCACCACTGCCTTTCTTAAACAGCATGCAACTCTGCTTTAAGTGTGTTGCTGGACAACTTGCCTGTAGTTCACGATTGTTAGTGCATTATTCTCTGCTTTATCACTTCACTACAATTTGTTCAGGCGTAAAATCTATTTCTGATATTTTCACTGCAATTATTTTAGAAACAAAATTACTTCTTTAAGAAAAAAAATTAAATGGCAAAAGTATGAAATAATATATCACCCAAATAGGTTAAAAATCGTATTTACTGTTTCCATTACCACACAGACATATTCTCACAATACAGTCACAGCCATATTTGCCCAGCATCAACCACTGCCCAACATTACAATGTGTTATTCACATGTATCGCAGTTTTCACTTTGTCATACATATATTAGCAGCAGTGATATCAGTGCGTCACCACACACACAGTTTGCACTGTCAGTTGACACCACACATACACTCTCAAACAAGTTAGCCAAGCCATAAATATGGATACCCAAGCATAAGTCAGGGTCTAGAAATACAGTAATTGGGCATGCTGTAGACTAGCCGTACACAGTCAGGCAGGTGTGCTGTATATTCCGTATGGACAGACAATGAGGCTTGGAGTAGAGAGAGAGGCTACAAGAAAGTCGGTTGGATGTCCCAGACCCATCACTTTTCAATAAACACTCCAGATAATCATTGAACAAGACGATGTTATGCACGATTGCCTTTATGTTTTACGAGAACATTCCTTGTCTACTAGGGTGTAGGAGGGAAGTTAAGGACAAACTAAATATAAAACTATAATGCAGGTTACAAAATTGCTCTGAAGTTTATGTACAGAAAGTTAAGTAACTAAAACCGATTGTAGTTTACACTTGGTTAAGAGCATGTTATCCATTAATATAACAATTAAAGATCCGAATCGTACAGAATTTTAAGTGCAAAGATATAGTTTTCAGCACAAGCTGCAAATTTGTGTGAATATGTTAAGGTGTAGGCCTTCAATTTTACAAAGTTTAGCCAAACAGCAAATTTCAGCACATGATTTTCATGTAAGGAAATATTATAATCTCGTAAAGTTGTGGAATGTTGCATGGGTATATTTGTTTATTGCTGAAACCATATTCTGTACAATATCAGACGTCTTCTATTTTTTGTGTCTCATAACTGTAACAAATGTTTAACGTATGCGTATTTAATATTCTTATGGTTCTACCTTAAACGTTTGCATAAATTTACATTTTCGTGACATAACATTCGATAAACATTTCTACACTTTTGTTCAGTTTACGACCATTCCATGTTACACCCTTACAATGTACATTACAACTTCTCCGTCGAACGTTCCCTTCGCTCACCTTACACCGGCTACATTGAGACACTTACCGTTTAATTAACGATGTGTACTATCACGATATATATACTCACATAGATGCTCGCTTGGCTGCACTAGATACGTGTCAAGGATTTTCTGGACTAAACTAAGGCGATTCACGATTTTTGAATAATATGTTTTGTGCCATAATTATTACATCTTGAAGGAGTTTTCTGAGTTTTAGAAATGCCAGAAACTTTTTCACTAGCCGAAATGTATTGTTGTTTGATATTTCTACGTGTTTCTTAAATTATTATTATTCAAGTGTTGCGATTGCCTTTCTCGCTATCACGTATCCATTTTGAGCCAGTCTGACATTGAACATCTGTAAACTCTTGAGTGGATTGCACATGTAGACTTAGGGGAAAATCATTGTGAGGACACGACAACGATCTAGATGTATATAACCTGCATATTGCGGCCCACTCGCAATTATCCTGACTCCCGAGTGAAATATGTAACATACACCAAATGTCGACACAAGCTTTACATTCGTACTAACCTTTAAAAGGCTGGCAAAATATAAGCTTCAATAACATATTTTTCGAATTTAAATTGGTAGTAATTAATTTTATCTCTCACTTTAATCTATACACTCCTACTTTCGACAAAATTAGTCTGCTGAAGAACTGCTTTAATTGCATATTGGAAATTGTGTTAATTCAATTATAATTTGTGAGATAAGTCTGTGGACGAGATACGAAATTATTTTTGCACGTAGAATAAAAGTATTAAATGCATTTTAATATTTGAAATAATTCAGTAGTTTGTTTTAAATATGTCTGAGTTATATTCACATTATAAACTTTAGTAAACAAGCAAGTTTAATGTACAATGTTCTGCTATTGCATCTAACCACCGAAATTACCCCTACGCAACTGTTGTCTCCCTTAAGCAGAATCAAATCTATGTTATAAAACATGTTATGGCTAATATACTTCCATTTACAGGCCATAAAAAAACCTCTAACAGCACACGCAGCATGTAAACTATTTCTCTACAACAAATAGTCACATGCGCATTGCTATCTGCCGTCGACAGAAAACATCTGGTGTGTAGCGTTTTTCCTTAGTTTATATTTGTTACTAGAGCCTGAACACCGAATGTTATTAGGTCCTCCTATCTAGAGCCGGGCTGCTACGACCTGTCTGTGGCGAGCTGCAGCCTTGGAAGTACAATGTGGCTTGTACGCTCAGGCGTGTGCCAGATACAGTGCTGTAAGTATACAAGCGATATTACGTTATATTCTTGGTTGGAAAGTTTCTTCCTTCTCCAGTTGTAATGTTTGTCACTCGGCTGCTACTTAAGTAAAGACATCACAAGCATATTAATATATTGCATCTCACAAACTATTGATGTGAACTTGCTCATGTCACTAGAACATAAACCTAGTGGTTCTTGTGACCTAAAAATTGCTTTCGTTATAATGGTAAACGTGTATAATCTTACAGCATGTAACAAAAAACTGAGAATATGTGATTGTTACAAATGTTCCTATCGTGTATGTATGTAACATTATTGGAACAAGTACCTACCCTGCTAGCTGAGTCTTACCAGGATTTTAAAATAGTTTTACCCTTTCTCTGTCTTCACAACTAATCATTTTAGATGACAGTAGTATGATTTAGTTCCATCCAGCACAGGAGCTGTAGTGTGGATTTCAGCCGAGTGTGGATTTGTCCGCCATGTTGTGACGTCACGGCCCCGGTCGCCCTGTTGGATGACCTTAACCTTTAACCATGACCTTCGCCTTGAGTGTCAAAATACAAAAAATTTCCAAAATTTCGAAAACTACGAATTTAAAAAAAATTAAAAATTTTAAAAAAATTCCGAAAAAAAATATTACCTCCATCTTGTTTCCAGACACTTTCTTGTTTCCGGCCCCATATTGGTGTTTCTTCCAAAAATTTTTCGATTTCGGATTCCACTGTAACCCCGCACATATTTAATAAATAAAATTTTAGTAAAATTATTTTGTTAAAACAGTTTAATAAAAAATTTTTTAATAAAAAATATTTACTAAAAAACTTTATATAAAAATTGTTTAATTAAATGAACTACCGACACTTCGTACCCGGACGAGCTCCACCGACACACTGATGCCCCCCACCAATTTTTACATGTACATATCAACTTATCCCCCTCCCCTGCCTCTACCCATTCCTTTATTTTAATTGGCTGTTAGTCACGTGATGAATTTCTCCCTCCTTCCCTTACTTTCCCTTCTCACCGACATTCGTGTTATAACCCGCTCAAACTACTACACCCTCCACCCCCTTCGCCTAACTTCACCACCACTTTCTTACCCATCATCTAAACATTATTTCCTTTATAATTTTCACTAAAACAGCATGACATCTATGTCTCCGTATTATAGCTCGTCGACCGTAAGTAGTAACGACCATCGATTGAGACTACATATTGTTCATCAATTTCAAAATTATCGGTTTATTTAAATATTGTAATAATAATTTCAAAACTTTTCTTTAATATCATTAATGAAAACTACTTAGACATGACTTCTTTCTTAGGTGTATCCGATCGATTCCCAATAAAATCAATCAATTATTAAAAAAAATTATTGATTAATATTTTTTTTATTACTACACTGACATCTATCTCCTACAGAACTTCATCGTTTACACTCACACTCCTACCAAATTAGCTATATTTATTTAAATTTCCGATAAAATCAATCATTTGTGTTGAAAATAACATATTTATCAGGACAGTTACATATGCAAGACTCTTCGACTACTTTCAAACATAGCATACACCACCCCATCGAAGAAACAAGAGTACAATTTCATATTCATACCACACCACCCCTACACCCGTACACCTACCATTACCCCCGCCCAATACCCCCTCCCAACTCTACCAGCACTCTCCATCAGTCCTGTCAGAGCCTGTCCGAACTGTTTATTACACACTTCTACAATACACATACGCAGCTGTGACTTTCTCTATGCGTAGCGAGCAGTTACATATACTCTACATCACGCAGCCATGAAAATAGCATCATAAAATTTCATATCACTGGCCTGCTTCCATAACAGAACAGCTACTTCAGTTTCATTTACTACTATTTTTATTCTATCATTACTTTTTACACAAAAAAGTATTTAAATCGTAATATTTACTCTCGTCAAACTCACAAGTTAAATAAAACCATGTTTCCCTAATTATACATATTTATGTACATTAAATCTATAATCAACTACTTTTAAAACAAACACCACATACCTTGAGAATATATTTAGTCTTCACTTTAAAACTATCACTTTCAAGTCCATGTATTGCATTATTAAGCAACAAAAAACCTTAGCTTATTGCACTCATTAACTTCATGTCGTCACAATGCAAAACTAAAGCCTCGTAACAGAAGCTTCATCCATGCTTCGTTCACCCAGTCTCATATATTACCAGTTTTGTCAAGGAAGTCCCATGCGCCGACATAGTCATTGTCATGTAGGTAGTTATCACCGGCGAAGATATCACCAACAGAGGTAAAGCTACCGCAGTGCTAGTCGAAGTTGTTCAACACGAGCTCACATCACGTCATAACTTATTCACTGATGTAGATAAAATTCTGCTTTACTGCTACAATTCCCACTAGTTACAGGAAATGTCGAACACATACAGTTCTATTTTTATTTCCGAAGTGAGTTGTGGTCAAAGGTAAGTTACGTCGCATATAACCTGACACAAACGTATCTTATTCATACAATTTAATAAATATCATACAGTGGTACGTGCTTCGTCCTGTTCGCTATCCTATAGTGTGAGTGTCTTAATACGGTACCGGTTTATTGTAATATCACTACAATAATATATTTTATTTCTTAACTCAGTGATTTTTCAACTCTTCTCAAGGTTATCGAACCAAATTTTCTTTCATACTTTGATGAAATGTACGTAAGTCCTTGCTGAGTTCATTTTAATATTTGTCTTTAGATTACCTCAGAAAGCCAACCACTTCAGCACAATTATATTTTTTATCATAAAAATCTGTAACATGTACAAACGTAGATGCTCAACGACACATTACTTTACTTACCTTGTTCGACTTCAGTAGAACTTTCTACACTGTCGACCATGACATTCTTCTTGCTAAACTGCTCAATGTTTATAATTTTTCTGAAGGTGCTTGTCAATGGTTCAAGTCTTATCATAGTGGTCGGCAGCAGAGTGTAGTCGTAGGTCCAAGTATGTCTGACTTGCTTCTTGTTAGGAGTGGGGTGCCTCAAGGGTTGGTATTAGGTCTGCTGATATTCTAGGTTTATAAACGGTCATCCTGCCGTGCTAAGCCATTCGAAACATCATATGTATGCTGATGACCTTTATGTTTATGTTTTGTATCATCTCAGCCAAATAATATATCGTCTATTTTCAATAAGATGAACGAAGAGCTTAGCAATATATTTACACGGAGAGTAAATAATGGTCTACCAGTAAATCCGCTGCAGACACAATGCATACTGTTAGGCACTCCACAACATCATTCAAATACCCAACAAATACAGCACCCGCAATTACTTATCAAGGGATCCGAAATACAATAAACAAAGGAAATAAAAAATTGAGGCCTGTTCCTGAATGAGTCACTAACCTGGAATAAACATGTTTCGCGTATGTGTAGAAAGTTTATACTGCACTCCACCTCCTTAAATGCTTGAAAAATACGTTGTCACAGCATACAAAAATTATGCTCAACGCCAGCCTTATCGACCCAATACTAAATTACTGAGACGCCATTTACAACACTGTGTCTTCTGATCTGTGTGCAAGACCCCAACGTCTGCTAAATACCTGCTTACGTTTTATTTTAAATGCTATATCTCGTGACCTAAATACTACACTGAGCTCTCCTGGATAAAACTTAATGGCAGACGTGTTCTTCATTCCCTAACACTCTTACACCAAATACTGGTCACGAAGTACCCGCAGTACATATTTAAACGCTTTCAAACTCTTAGTTCATTCCACATTAAAAGCATTCGTTCCCACTCTAACAACAAACTGTCAATGCCTACCCACAAGAACAAACATATGTCTGGTTCATTCGAGGTAAGTACTACTCGTTGCTGGAATGATTTGGAGCACAATGCAAGAAATATTAAATTACTTTAAAATTTTTACTACAACAGTTAGTAAGTGCCTCAAGCAAAAATCTAATACCACGTAGTAGGATCACCAGTTGCTCAAGGTTGTTAAAATGAGTTGTAAATTTTTTTTTTCTTACTCAGTGTTTAGTTCTAACTTGTCTCTGTAATGTCTGTGAATTGTTTTTACCCCTTTGTAAAAATGTGTTAAGCTATTAATAACTTTATTAAATTATTTATATTTCTTAATGCTATTTGTACTTATCTAAATCAAATTTTGCTGTTTCCAATTTCTTGTTAGTCTTGTTTATATGGCCTAGTAATGCAGTTTATTGTTATATTGTATGAACAAAAAATAATACACACTCGCAAATTATACATGGAAACAGTCTGGGTAACTGTACTAAAAAATATATATATTACGCCGTAGCAAACAGGTGTTGAAAGAGTTTGAATAAGTAAGAACAAGTACGTTCACGAATGATAACAGCATGATATGTCACGAGACTAAATAACTATCGCAGTGAAAAAATCGTTTAATGTACTACCAATGATCACCTGGCTTCTTCTGACGACACTAACTGCAGACACGTGTGCTTTTTGACCAAATTGTTACTTAAAATTAAGCTGGTAGAATAATTAGCGACGTCTTGACATAATAAGCGTACTGCAGTCCGACCGTTTGTGTCTTCTATAAGACATGCAGTGTCTAGAGTAAGTTAAAAGAGAGAGCGATGGAACATAAGCAGATGCACGATGTTACGATCTCGTTCGCTGTTCGTCTGTCGACTGAGTACTGTTATTGTTCGTGCAATCAACTTTGAGTGTTTATTTATTAAATATTACTCAATTTATCAGAACTTCAAGTTATGTAAGCAGGCGAAGAGAATAGGTTTTGGTCAGCACATTACATCTAGGACTTTAGCACTGATGACGTGATATGAGTATGGGGCAGCGCCGGAATAATGTGGAGGGAGGAAACTGGAGATCCCGAGAAAACCAGCCGACCAGCGGCCTCGTCCGGCACAATTTACACATGTAAAAATCCAGGGAGCGACCCCGTCGAGGATTGATCCTGAATAGCCTTGTTGGGAGGCGAGTGCTCTAGCCACTGTGCCAAATACCTCCCATAGTTTGAATACAGAATATTGTGAGACCTTAAGTTAGGTTTACCTACGCTTTAGAAATGCTATATTTCAGTAATGGAATGTCAGTCTCCTTCATTTAAAGTTATATTATGCAAATTCTGTGGCCAAGATTTTACATTTGGAAATTGCGTGTTAAGACATCAGAAGATCCGGTACTTAATCCACATCGTGAAGAGTTTCCGATCTGCGAGATATATGCCATATTAATTATTAGCATAAACAAGTTTATTAAAAATATACATGCATGCAATGACAACATCACTTGAGAAGCAACCAAGCAAGAAACATTACCACGGATTTCACAATGCACGCCTACATGCAGCAGATTGTTAGCACGACATTGAAGGAAATATGTTGAAGAGCATCTACTGCAGTGTCCAGTCTGCTCGCGTGACCATCTGGCTATATGCACTTGAAGATATGCGAGTAAATTATCGTGACCAACTCAGAAAAAGCCATATGTGTGATCGCTGAAATCTACTCGGCCATCATGCTTCAAGACGGCATAAATCGGCCCGACTAGCGTACTAACAGGGTTTGGTTAAGCAACAGTGTACTGATTTGTCGAGGCAGAAACTGCATTGTATGGGAGTTTTATGACTTACGTGATAAAGAACAGTAACACAGTAAGTGACATATGTGAATACCTGACTGACGCGTATGTTATTATAGTAGTACAGTTAAAACGAATTAGAAAACTACGGGTTCCTTATTTTTAACACCATTCTGAAGTGTGATTAAGTTAAGCCAGCGCCATTAGACGAGGGAGTAGATAAAATAGCTTACAAGACAAAAGTGTACCATTCTGCAATGCAGATAGTATTGAATGTTGTGTGTTAGGCGGTATTTTGAAACTAAGTACTGAAGAGCGTAAATATTCTGAAAAAGATCGTGATAGAGATTTACTCTTAAATACGCGAGTAACGATTGTGTAAATACAATGTTGATTACAGTAACTTTCGCAAATGCTTTAACAGAAGTAAACACGTAATTTTTAATGGTGATAGGTGAACAGCATAAAGGTCAGTTAGTTGCTATTTTAAATAATATGAATATCTAGTAGTCATGTTAAGAAATCGATATCTGGTTCCAGTATACTCTGCAGAGCCTCCAGTCACCCAAGTTAGCAAACCTTATTACGCAAACACTGGCCACTCACAACCAACTTCAATGTTATGCGGCCAATACCAAATTATAAATTGTACATCAGACTTATCTGATAATCATCAATGCAACAAAGCAACAATAACAGTGAACATTCGCGTATTTTGACACGTTCCTAAAATGGTAAATTGTGCATAGTTCAGGTGTGTCTTGTGTGTATATGCTCTTTCCAGGGCAGGACTTAATCTTTTTAAAATGGTAACACATGAAATGTTAAGTCGATTGTCAGTATGTTTTATCATATTCGTTTCACCCTCAACGTAAGGACATTTATATTCCCTTCCTCTGGATCGGACACATCTGAGACAAAGGGATAGAAGCATCAGTCTTATTGCACAGGTGCTAGGATCTCTCGCGTCTAGCGTCGCACTCTTGGGGAACTTAACTCTTGCAATCAACAATGTATCAGAAGAAGTATCTAACGAAAGTTTTGGAATTTTTAATTAATTATTTTTTGCTTCACCCTCCGCCTCCCACCCAACAGTTACTCGAGTACGGAAGACTCGCACCTTCATACATAACATATCGTCACACTAATTTTTTCCACCTCCACCACCAGTTAATTGCTTTCATCATGCAAGCTAACGGGAGGATCCGTGCCCGATTTAGTGTCGATGCTTCATCTTCCCTTTTTTTTTGGGGGGGGCGGGAAGAGTGAATAATCTTCGGGTTTAATCAGGCATATTTCTTTGTGTGTGTGTGTCGAGTGCATTATTTAAACCCACGTCTCTGGGAAGTTAAAGGTGATAAGTTTGTCCGTTAACTTCCTTTCTCCTATCAATTTTCTGCAGACTTTTGTGTACTTTTGAGATATGTGCGGATGTTAGATGTAATTGAGTTGTTTATTAATTTTTGGAACATTCTCAGACATCTGCTTGAAAAAAAGACATACTTCTCTGTTCGCAGAGATATTCGTATATATGTTTGACGCAGCCTCTGCCTTGAAACATATGGAATGATCTGTGTGTATTATGTAAGTTTACCTGTATATGTACTCGAAGCTATGCTGAAGGCGTCATCAGTGAATCTCGAACGTCTGACACAGTATGACACACACTTGTTTCTCGAGTGAGGCGTACGAGTTGACGTGGCCCAGTTTGTAAATCAACACTGTTTTCAAACGACAAGTGCGATGACGATAAATACAAACTTACTCAACGAGCAACTTATGTACAGTACCTGGATGCTAAACACTTGAATGGCTGGGCTCTGATTCTCTTCCTGCCTATAAGGCATTTCAAATGGTCCAGTACTGATATCAATATCATGAGTGTGCCTAACAATTATCCTGTGAGATACCGCACAGAATGTGCTGCAATGTGTCATCCTGAATTGCAAGGAA
Organism: Medauroidea extradentata; assembly: GCA_003012365.1. Lineage (NCBI taxonomy): Eukaryota > Metazoa > Arthropoda > Insecta > Phasmatodea > Phasmatidae > Medauroidea > Medauroidea extradentata. The sequence continues at coordinate 11,191 of PNEQ01082323.1, read as the reverse complement.
CATGAAGATCTTGTTTAATTTTTGTTGATAAACAAGTTACCACACTTGTAATAAAGAAGAAGAAATTGATATGAATATTATGCTATAACATGATGTTTGTCACCGAGTTCTGGAATCTGAACAAAACGCCTAGTTGGAACCATACATCCAGCTAAATATGGCTAGAGGTAGAGCAACAGTACATTAATTTGAAAATGATTTTAACAAACTGGACTACAACACAGTCTGTGGCAAGTCAGCGAAAATGAAGCACAAGAAGCAAAGAAGGATCATTATATGTAACTAGAAAATATTAAAAAGACTAGTTTCATAACCTGCCTTCAAAGACAGGATATCCCCCCCCCCCGAAAACTTGTCGCTTGTGAATTTGGAACATTAAATAATAGTATTTGAGAAGTATTTTCTTGCTGGCCTTGCTGTACTTGATTTATCAAAAATACTTATGAATAATTTTCAACATGGTACATAGGAGAATAAGTATGATTATATCTTCAGTTGGCGTACATGAACACCGACAGTTTTATTTACAAGATACGAACAAACAAATTTTATCAAGAAATGTACACTGATTCAGACTTACAGAATGTATTTGATACATCTGCCTATCTTGTAGACCATCCATATTACTCACCACAAAATAAAAAGGGTAAAAAGAATATTAAAGACGAATGCAATGTGTGCCAAAGACTGAGCTCGTAGGATTGCACGCGACAATGTATACATACAGACTCAGCAAACTTGTATCCAAGAAAGTTCAAGGAACACAGAAATGTCTGATCAGATAGAAAATGTCTTCTATGACTACATACGTGCTCTTAACAGAGAGAAGGCCATGCGAGTAACTGTATAATACATAAGTTCGCAGAAGAAGCAACTGTATTCTAAGTGTAGCAACAGACTAGTTTTATTTGGCTAGACGACGAGTGACATGTGTACGAAGATGGGGTAAACACTCTACTGCAAGAATCATCAGACTAAAGGCAAGGCATTACCATTTATCTAAATATTACACAACATAGCATACTGAATCATGAACAAATTGTCATGAACCTTATTAATGTAATGAAACATTTTTCCTCACAAAAGCGTGTTATGTTCTTACAGAGAAGACTATTGAAGAAATCATGAGAGTCCGCTTAGACTCTTCAAGGAACATCATCGCATCGCTAAGGACAGTTTTCGACATACAACAACAGCTCGAGGATGTTACTGAACAGAAATGTGTAAAGAAATAATTTTATTTGTGACAATTCATTTTTGAAAGTGTATATTTTGTAGTTAATTTTTATATATTTAGACAAAATAAATGCCTGTAAAATTTACAGTACTATGAAAGTTAAGTTACTGAATGTGTTATTAAAGTAACTCAAGTAAAGCTCCATTAGTTTATGGATTTGTAAGGTTTCAAAAAAATTTTTTTTCAAGTAAAATTTAGGCTAGGTAACAAGGTTACTTTAAGTAGTGATGATTTGTAATGTAAAGTGCGATTATTCTAAAATATGTCAGGTAAGCTCAGATTGGGTGAGGAATGGTTTCATATTTCAAACTGTTTAAACTTTGATAGGTTAAGTATTAAATTGTGTGTGGCAAAATATTAGGTTTGATGAGTTAATTTTAGACTGAATTAGTTTTGGTTTGCTATGACTGGTAATGTCAAGAAACGATAAAAGAGGGAAGATAATTCCAAGCAAAAACGAAGTACAAGTTCTGAAAAGTAAACTTGTACCATTACTACCCCTTACATTAGCGGCTAACATCTCACTACTGGTGACGGTGACAAATTACAAGGTGAGAAAAAATGGGATTCGAATCCCTATTATCTTGTGAGAATACTTAACAAAAGTAAAGTTGAAAGATCACTCAGTACACAATAAATTCAGAAACTAATCACCTCGTAAACCTAAGTAATGATAAGTACCTAAATGGTAAATGGTCAGCACTAGCTGCAACAAAATCCTCATGGAAAGGTAATATGTAGATTAACTTAAAAGAAAATAGCATACAGTTCCAGGTTCAATCGCATTAAACCAGCTCTAGGCGAGATCACTGAATATGACGTAGAAAAAACAATAAGTATAAATTTACACATTTATTAGCCCTATCCTTATAAGAAACTAATTTCAAGAAGTACTTTGCTAACCAAGTCCCATACCTCACCAGCCTGCACACAAAATACAATAACAAATCTGAATAAACCCCTATAATTATAGGAGGCCAACTTCAGGGGGAAACTTGCCCCAAAATACACAGACTACATCATAACCTACCGAGTCACATACCTCAGCAGTATGCACACAATATCTAACACCTCTCAAATAGTCTCGTTAAACCAGGCATGTTAAGCTGCATAATGAAAATTCATTTACATTAATTTCGTTGAATTCAGTTGTAAAAATATCATTATCGTCAATAATTTACTTCGTATGTCTAAACTGTGACTAACCTTCAAATTTACAAACAAGCAGTTATTAATTAAATTATCACTAAACGAAATTAAACTATGAAAAATTTTATGTCTGCCTATCTCTCTACATCTTACTGAAATTATATTAAAGTTACTAAACTCGAACGCGAAAATTAACTTTTCTTTAATAACCAAGAAAAATGTTAAGTGCGAAAAACATTAACAATACACTAGGACGTGGGCCATCATGCTACAAGTCTTCAACTCTTGAAAACGAAACACTAAACTAAGCCAGGAGCCCAAGTTAATTAATTATAAGTCCAGCAGCATTACAGCCCACTCCACATTTACAATGACGAGAGACAAGAGGAACACTTACATGATGCTGGAAGTCGACTGAACATACATATGAAAAAATTACAGGTATAAATACAAGAAGCGAGCAAAAATATAAACCCAAATATATTCCGAACAGCACGGCGGAAGAACTAATACAGTCAAAAAACACAGTTAAATCAAAACCTGAAATTTCAAAAGGATAGCAATATACAATAACTATGTACAATATTAATTATATATTAAACTATTTTCTTAAAGTCACAATCAAACAGGAAAAATAATAATTTAACTATCGGCAACATATTCTTGATGTGTGGCAACAGAGAGCGCTAGTGTACAGTCTGCACCCGTGTCTCTGCTTAGCTTAGAACATATATAACAACTAGAGAGCTGATTGCCTATCCCTCTCCATGCTGTGAAGTGATTCCTAGATCTAATCAGCTGTTGATGGGCACCGAGCCAAACAAGTTTCTTATTTATTACTACATAGCGGTGAGCATATTGTATTCAAATACGGTTCACATTTAAAGAAGCACTAGCAGAACGATTCACTGTCGCATATTACCATTATCCATCGATTCCCGTTTATTTTCGTGTAAAATAAGAGTTTGTTTACATGTTCCGTTTACATTGTCTTGGCTTTTTCGTTTTCCATTAATTTAAATAATGAATAAAAATAAATCCGTTGTGCATTGATTGCAAAAGATTCAGTAGTCTATAAATCTCGTTTGTCAACATCTTTACAAATTGATGTCGCTACATTATTTCCAAAGTATTACAAGTGGATTATAAAGTATGAAAGAGTGTTCGTTTACGTGAAAGTGTTAAAAACGCAAGAGCGGTGAATAGACGCACAGGTTTGAATCATAGTTGCTGATAATTCTCAATGCCCGAAATATCTCGTGCGTCGTCAAATTGCGTGGCAAACCGATAAAGTCTGTTCAAACTTAGACCTACACATAAGAAAAGTTAATGTTTTGACCACGGTGGAAGAGTGGACAGATGTGACGTTGCTTGTTAGGTGACGAAATCTTAGTAGCGCGATAATACATGTTGCTTAGTACAAAATACTTCAGAGTCTGATACAGGAACAACATTATTAATATGTTACAATCCAGCATATCAAGTCTGAATGAAACAACAAAGTATTTCATACAAAAAAAATTGAAACCATTAATGAATATCACTATTAAAATGCTTCACAACTTATGAGTGATCGAAGTTACAAAATAGCCTGTGTCAAATAAACAAATAATAAAAACGTTTTTTTCGTGTCATTAGCAAGATGAAGTCGTAAACATTGTGAAATTATGAAAATTAACTTCCTACGTGATGGAAAATACATACATGTGTATATATCCTGAACATGGCAAAAAAAAATGAGACAAGTGAAGATTATTGGTAGAAAGATCTGAGGTAGACGAAAATGAAATTTTGTATGGCCGAACAATGCTAAGTTGAATAATAAGTAGGACAGAAAACCACCTTTAAAGAGGTAAATTGCTAGAACCGAAAACACAAAAATTTCTTATATGATAAAATCGAATTAAAAAAATTATGTTACAAATGTAAAAATAGACAAAATTTCTAGAACCGATGGAAACATTTTTGATTTTAAACCTACGAAATAAAAGAAATTTTCCAAAATGTTAAACATAAACTAAATTTAAAAATTCTAACTATTAAAAAAATACAAATATTTACGTACAGGAAAATACTGTAAGCAACAACAATGTTGTCCAAGGCCTAACACAAGAAAATTTAATGTATGGTTTTTTTAAACTCCTACTGATATCCTACTGTTTGAAATGAAAAAAATATTTTTTTTGTCTTACAAAAGATATGATATAGCAACATTCGATACACGAGAGAAGGAAAAAGATCATGTAAGTACAACAAATGCAACCTATGGGAAAATATGTTAACCCTACATTGTGCTCAATGCACATTGGAACATAACGAGGTGCAATGTATCTAGCAGATACGTAAACATGTTATTATACATTTTAATGTTATAAATTAATTTTTTGCATTACATTATTTCTCGTGTTATTATATGATTTTTGCTTTGTGCCAATAGTTTTATTCACTTTATTGTTAAAATATTTTTTTTTACAAAATTGACTGAAATTGTTGAACATCACTTAACAAAATGTATTGTAGAGTATGTATTTAATAAATATATCGTTTATTTTTAAAGTGACGATAGGATATACACTAAAACGTAGAAGTAACACATAAATCTAGTTCATCCAGCAATTGCATGCACATAAATAAAATAAATAGCCTGATTTCAAGCAAAATTATTGTCACTAATTTTACAGAACTAAGTTATATATCTCAATATGATTAATATTAATTGACTACAATATTTCACACAATTTTAGTACTCCAGGTCACTATAACTGTTTTCAGGGCGGGAGTTTCTGTTGCACATTTTACAGAGCATATCAGCATGCAACAAGCAAAAATGTTCGTCACAAATTTTGCAGGAGTATTTTGAGACGCGAGTTCTTTTACTGTCACATAAGCAAGTTATGCTGCGTTTCCTTTTTTTTCCTGTTGTAGTTGGTTTTTTATCCATGTTGATATGGTGGTCTGTAATTTTGGAGATTTCTTTGCAGAGATGTGGAAATTCTTCTGGCAATACACATCTTCGGGCAAGCTAGCATTCCACCAATTTTCGAGAAAGATTTTCCAAAACTGTCGCTTGCTCTTTACTCCATTCACATTTCCAAGAAATGTCACATGCGCATTGATGCAGCAAATTTATAAAAGTGCAAAAATAATTACCATTGGCCATCGACGACAGAATCTTGTGACATTGCATGTGGCACACGATTTGTCAACCATATCAACTCCTGATTTTCTTTGGTTGTAAAATGTGATAATCCCGTATTGTTTTAATTTCCGGTTTCTTGCTCAAAAGCACCATCAAAATTGTATACTTAAGTTCATAATCAGGTTTTTGTAATTTATTTTAACGTAAGAGACATAAGTTATCTCTTCTGAAAATACAAATATACTGGATATTTGTGGATTCTGTTTCACAAACACAGACTCTGGGGGGATTTGTTCCTTGTTCTTCCTGAGAGTTCCAACAAAAGATAATTTTTCTTTTTGCAAATTTCTACTAAACTCAAATCACTAAACTAAATAGGCTGTGCGAGTCTTTTTCAAACATCCATTGATTTATTATTTTCACAGTATGGTCATTCAGGCTGCTTTCCTGCATACACCTCAACATTGTAGGTATGATAAATCTTGGCATCAACGAGTGCAAAAATCTTCATGGCGTATTTGTTAGGATTTGATAAAATATAGTGCCTTAAGCTGAATCTTCCAATAAATCCTATAATTTTTCGTCGATAGTTAAATTTTTTCCCCAAAGAGTAATATTTCTCGCAATTTTCTACACACTTGGTGAAAACGTGTCTTACAGCAGCGAGGTGGTCACGTTGTTTTCTTTCTTCGCGGGTATATTTATTATCGAATCTGATACAACAAAGAAAGAAACTGAAAATTTTCAAGTTCATTACTAAGCAAAACCTGTTAACCCCATCGTCATCCAAGCCCTACAACTCTTCTAAAATAATCCGATTGTTATGGAGGGTTTCTGTTAAATAAAGAAGCCCTATCTTAGCTTTCATTTAAGTCATGTATATGTATTTTGAGTCTCTTTCATGTCTGTAATTACCTGAAACTAACACAATGTACAGGTTCGTATGCTTGACAATTATGTCAAGTATATAATCAGTTATGAGAAAATTCCAGGATTCCAGTGCTGGTAAATGAGTAAGTACGTTTTGTGATATTGCTATTCTGTTTCATACAGGGCGTGTCTTTTTCCACTTAAATGATATTTTCTTTCCGATGTAAAATGTTTTATTATCACAATTTTTCCATTCATTTTCATCGTTATTACCGTGAGTAGTATCAGACTCTTCCTGGCGATTTTCCACATCAGTATCACTTTCATCAATATTCTCGTCATCGTCTGCACTTTCGTTGAGTAACATATTTTATTACAGTTTGTTAATCTCTTAGGTTATTATTGGTAAAGGTTTTATTCTTGTAGCAGCTATTTTACGCCGTCAACACACATTTCCAATATTACTTATACACAATAAACATGTTTTCTTAAAAGGTCGCAATGCATCACTCAGATACGAACAATATAATGTATACGGGCGCAATATATCTCGCAGATATGACCGAGATACAGGGTAGAGTGTGTAAACAAGCCGAACGTCACGGAAACACTAACCACACATCCAAGGTTACAGACGCCAAAGATTCCAAGGTATCGTAGAAAGGTACTGAGAAGGGGAGATGACTCACAACCCCCACTTAAAAACCACACAACACAACTAGTGGTCTGTATCTGCCAGATCTATTGCGCCCGACGGAGGGAAGGTTAAAGCTCAGGCTCAAGCAAACGTGGACCAAAATTGTTAAACATATAAATTAGGAAAAGCTAAAACATGGGAAATATATATATGTATATATATATACACGTAAGTTCTGCAAGGTTATATAGAAGAAAGCGACATTAGTTTCAAGAAAGCGTGGCAACAAATATAGATTTGGGTTGGTGCTGTTGTTCGGTTGGTTATCAGTTAAATTAAATGGCGACCTATTAATGAAAGTAATTATAATGACATTTACCAAGTGATACCAAAGAAATCATCGTACTACACAAGATAAACATATGTTCAAATGTAAAAAAACTTTCGTAATAAAAACATAAGAGCTACAAAAACTAAACACATTCTGAATCCTACAAGAAAGAAAGGTCTTATAAGAGTGCGAGTATTTCTCTGCAACGAACCATCCTGGATGACTGAAGAAACGTTATATTAAAGGGGAAAATATATAAGCGTACAAATAACTGAAATATTACAAAAATGGATGTGAAATACCAATACTAATTCAATAAAAGCGAAAAAAAGATTATTTCGACTGAAGGAAACTAATATACATAATTGTGACTAAAATATTACAAACTTATAGAGTATATTCAGAGAAAAAAAGCAATTTTGTATGTCTTAGTACTCGAGTGACGCCTACCGTCGATACAGGTGCAGTGGGGCCAGTTCGGCAAGTATTCAACTTAGAGATGATATAGGAAACGTCCTTACATACAGTACCTGGAAATTGGACCTTATGGGACAGCGCTCCTAACGGTGAGACTTGGGAGAGGGATGTACGGAACCATTAGTTAATACAATACAAACGCAATTCGTCAGTATATTTCACTAGTAAGACGACGAGTAGAGCTGTGAGTTCTCCTGGTAGAAAGAATAAGTACCAAGGTCTAAGTAATCAGTGCCTGCCTAGCGGGCGACTATGTAACTAGTAAAAAACAATGTGGGTGGAGCCCACGAGTGCAGCTAGGAATCAGGACAGCAGGTAGTAACGTATGTGAATATGTATCTAGCTACATGATGAGCAGAGCCGGCGAGCCTGCTACTTGGCCTCTGCACCAGAACATACTGTACTACTGACGACAATGACGGACAAAAAATAATAGGAGAGGACAAATGAACACAGCGACATAAATATTTGTAGACAAGACAACACAACAAATATAACACAGATGATGTAAGTAGGATCTCTTCGATAACAACAGATGCAATGTTTGGGAAACAGTACCCGTCTCCAAATAAACGAACAATCGGAGGAACTCCCGTAGACCAAAGAACCACTTGAGTTGGCCATACACCCCTATTGCAAGAAATAATTATAAGATCACAATAACTTTGTTAGGGTAGAGCGGGGCTATTCTGATCACGGGGCAAATCCGATCATAATAAGAAAACTGGCAACACTGCAAGCAGGGAGCAGACAAAAGACATTATCATCCCATCAGTTGCGAGCCGAGAGTCTTGGTGTTCACGTCGTGAAAAGTTTCCGTCTGTATTATTTACTTTGCTGTGTACAAGGAAGCGATTCGACACCAAGGTAAGATAACAGCATGCATTTTTTTACTCTAAATAAGATCCCACGTTCAAAAATAAGGCGTGTCAGTTACGGAAATGAATACTTTTTTAGTATCTTTGTTTTGTCGTGTAGCATATTCACTGAAAAACAACATCCTTGTATCAGTTTTGATAAAAAGTTATTTCCACCTGCAGTCTCGCCGGCAGAGATAAAAGTCAACAAAACGGGGCAATTCCGATCACGTTATTGGGGTTATTCCGATCACAGGAAAAAATGCCTTGCTCTGCAAAATAGTGTATAGAATGGGTTGTATTTGCTTACTAATCATAAAAGCGATTCCTTCTCACTCAGAGACGTCATTTAGGGGGGCGTCAGGGGGGGGATTTAGAATTGTAAGTGTTTAAAAAATATATATTTTTTTTTGCATTTTGTTATTTAAATAATGCTAACTTTAGTACATAAAACTAAAGCTTTATTATTAAAGTTTCTAATGTATACATGCTTAATTAATGAAAAAGATGCAGCAAGGTCACTGTCGCCGAAAAATATCTTGCTTCCCGCCAAGAAAATCCTGAAATGACGCACGTGGTTTCACTGTTCCATCGTCACGTATTCAGAGCTGACAGAAAAGTAGGCCCTGTTATCTTAACGTTTCAAGAGAACTGCTGACGCGATAATTATTACGAGCTGCTAGCAGTCGCCGGTCTTGGGTATGCTGATGTTAATCTTTTCGACTACGCACATACCTTAGACAACTAGTTTCACTGGCGGTAGTACTTGGCGTGTCGCACTCTGTATGACTCAAATACTGACAGAGCTGGCTGGTTACACTCAAGAGTAGCAGCACTTCCAACGTCCAGTTGTCATTTATATTTTTAATACGATGCCGTAAAATAAATATATTAGCAGTTAATTACATAAGGCGAAAGTATTATATATGTGAGTGTGTGTATATATATCAAACGATGAGGATTTGTTTCAAGTAGTAAATAATTCACCCAACACAAATCCTACAGTTTTCAGTGCCGATCGCTGCATAACTAACAACATCCAAATAATAGGGTCTTTGGAAACCTAATTATTTTATTAATTACAGTTTATTAATTAAAATATATTGATAGTTAACCCTATGACTCATGCTTAATTAATAATTCATCTCAAATACCATCCTCAAATACTATTTAAGTTTTAAGGCGGGACATTTCTTTCTATTTATTTTACAAAAACAATGCATGTATTAAAAATAATCTGACTGCTAATCAACACAAAACTGTGTGTTAGCGACTTCCAGATGGTAAGACACTACAAAAGAAAAAACACTACTCTTCAGTGGTCCGAGGAGTCGATGTCACATGCTATAAGCAGCATCCTCCGTGGAGATACAACCATCAGGGCAGCTGGTAACTTGTATCAGATACCATTCACTACACTTCAGAATAGGGTCCAGAAAGTGAAACTACAACAGGTATTAGAAGACAAAAAGAAAGAATGTCAACATAAAATTGGTCATCCACCTGTGTTGAATACCGAAGAGGAAGAGGAACTGTGTGAGAGACTGCTGAACTTGTCGAAGAGAGGCTTTGGTTTGACCACAATTCAGGTAAGAAATGCAGCTTACATGTACGCTGAAATGAAGGGTCTTAGAGTTCCGTGGAATAATTCTGAAAAATTGGCTGGTAAAGATTGGTTTGCTAAGTTCATGGCGAGGCATCCTCAACTCTCTTTGAGGAAACCTGAAGGTTTGTCCAAAATGAGGGCAGCTGCCATGAATGAAAAAGACTTTAATGATTTTTATAAGCTCTTTGGTAATTCAATAGCTGAACTTGAACTCGGGGAGAAGCCAGAGAGAATTTTTAATGTGGATGAGTCAGGGTTCCCTTTAAACAACAAACCATCAAAAATAATTTGTGAAAAAGGTCAAAGAGAAGTTATTAAGCTGACGAGTGTAGAACATGGAGAAAATGTGTCAGTAGTAGCTTGTTTCAGTGCCAGTGGTGTTTACATCCCACCTTTTGTGATTTTTAAGGGTGTGCGGTATCGAGAGTCATACTGTGCCAGTTTGCCATCTGGCTCTGTAGCAGCAATGTCTGAATCTGGCTACATAAATGAGGACCAATTTATAAAATGGTTGCAACATTTCCAGCAGCACAGACTTCCAGGGAAATGCCTTCTTGTTTTGGATGGGCACGCATCACATTGTTCGCTTAAATGTCTGAACTTTTGTAGAGACAACGAAATTGAACTTCTCTGTTTACCATCCCATACCACTCATGTCCTTCAGCCTTTAGATCGCACACTATTCAAAACATTAAAAACTTTCTACCACCAAGAAGCAACCACATTCATTCACAACAATCCAGCACAATCAATCACCAAGTCTGACTTTGGAAAAATTTTCACATCTGCATGGAACAAAGCTGCATCTCATGGGAATGCTACCAAAGGGTTTCAGTGCACTGGTCTCTACCCATTTGACCCTAGTGTTATACCGATTGATAAATTTCT